>JBANCV010000745.1:0-21256 GCA_037040105.1 Amiota albilabris | reverse complement strand
CCATAATAAGTCGCATTGACCATTACTGCCCATACCATTACTTGAGATGGAAAATTACTTCGGGTGGCCGCTTGTATTATCAAATTTTCGTAAGTGCGTTCAGTTAAGTAATCACGATCATTTTAAGATCTTATAAACTGCTTAATAAGGAAATTTTTCTCATCAGAGAACACAATGTTTTGAAATTCGTCACGTTCGTGCAAGCGTAACAACTCCATTGCTGCTTCGAGTCTAACGTTTTTTTTGCTTTATTTAAGATCATGTGCTTTTTCGAACTTGTAAAGCTCATTTTGGAATATGCGTCGGATGCTTCGCTGGGATATTTTCAGTTCTTTGGCCATTTGATTACTACTACGACGTGGATTTCGTCGAGCCTTCATTTACCGAACCATATCAGGCGATTTTGCTGTTTTTTTTTTCGTAGGCCACCATAGCGTTTGCTCATTTCGTTCATTTGAAAAGCAAATTTAAATGAAATAGATGAGAAGAGAAACCAAACAAACCAATTAAATGCCTTCATTCAGTTTATTTATGAAACTTGGAATAGTTAGTAGTGTTTGTAAATGATCTGCTTCGGCAATCTCTTCGGCATTTGCGAGAGAGAAAAAATGCACACACGAAAGTGTGAGTATTTGTGTGTGCTTTGCACAATGCCGATCTGGCATATTAATTTGTGCGCAAAACATTTTTCTTCCCAACTATTTAGATTATTAAATGAGTAGAGTACAATTTTTAAGTGGTCGTGGGTTATTTTTTCATTGTTTTCGCATTCGTTCATTTGATTTAAAACTTGGACCATTCGCATTTGGTCGGTATTCGAAATAAGACATTTGTCCACAACAAGTGTATCGTGTATCCAAATGCCAGCACGAAAGTGTATTCGTTCTGTTTGGTTTACCAAGTACTTGAAACTTGGTTCATTTGAAATGAAACTAATGATTTGGTCGCATTTGAAAACGCTTTCATGCCAAACTCCAGTACATACTGAAATGAGCAATGTGAATGTAACTTTGCTCATGTCTAATGCAAATGTTTTATTTGTTTTGAGATGATCTCTCTCTTTTCTGTCTGTTTTTAATAAGTTTCTCTTCTATCTTCCAAATAAAGGTAAATGCTCACTTTTATGAAATAATAGAAGCAGACGTGAGTGCTAGTAGAAAATATTTGTAAAGTGTCGACGGCAAGTGAAATATTGAGTGCAGGAAAACTTTCGTCCGTTATTTACTACGTTTATAAGACAACCGAGACGGTTTTTATATAGATCAACCTGAGTCAGAACGCATGCATAAATTCCTTTTAACTCCGTTCTGAATACGCGAAGCATTTTCAATAAACCCGTCGTTATTTTCGGGAACGGAATTTATGTGTCTTATAAATGATTAGCTTATTGCCGACGAGTTGAAAATCAGCTAACCGCAAAATATTGCTTTGTGCAGTATAGCCTTATGATGCAGTTATTTTCCTTTATTATCAGTTTCTCAATGATTTCGTCAATTATAGATTAAAAAATTATTTCAGAACGTTATTAAAATATAGAATAAGGATTATACATTGAACATTGGTTTTGTACAATGTGATATTAAAAGAAACAGCTTTTTGAGAGGTGAGATATATCATATTTTCTGCATATGCCAACTCATAAGCAAACAAAACCACACCAAACTTGTCAATTTTTTTACTTCAGTAATAAAATAAACATCTGATTGATGTGAACAAATATTTATAAATAACTAAACAAATACTGTTCTGGTTTCAGTGAAAACCGCTTCGGCTGTCTTATAAACGAAGTAATTAGCATTGGTCTACACAGTTCAAAAGAGAAAAAATAATGATCGTTGTACACACACATATTCACACTTGTTGTACAGGGGCGGTTCATTGAGTACCCGAGTTAGAAATGAAGACACCATTTTTTTAAAAAAAACTGTTTTTCATTTTTCAGCAGAGTCCCCTTTTAGAAAGATACACTTCTCCTAACGTTCCTGCCATTTTTTAACCCCTCCAAAAAATATGATTTGTTCAACTCTCCAAAATACTCCACTGTTTGAGCTAAACTTTTTTTCCGCGACCTATTTCTTCACGGAACAAGAAAAAGTCGCAGGGGGCCAGATCGGGTGAATACGGGGGTGCGACGACGATTCATAACGAAATTCATGCAGTTTGGCGAAGATAACACCAGATGACTGCCCTGGTGCGTTATCCTGATGAAACAACACCTTCTTTTCACCAATTGCAGCCATGTCTCCTTTAATTTTTTGTCGAAGCGGTCCAATAACTCACTGTAGTATTGTCCAGTGATCGTTCTTCCTCTTTCTAAAAAAATTCATGTGGATGACACCCTTCGCATCCCAAAAAGTTTTCGCCATGACCTTACCTGCCGATCGGACCGTCTTCGCCTTCTTTGGTGCAGATTCACTGGGAAATTCATTGTTTTGATAGTTGCTTAGTTTCTGGTGCAATAATGAGTCCGGGTTTCATCAACGGTGACAACTCGACGCAAAAAGTCCTTAAATTGCCCAAAGCACTGCTTTGCAGTTAACAGCCGCATACGCTTGTTGTCCAACGTGAGCAATCGCGGCACCCATCGGACCGACAATTTTTTCATCGCCAACTTATAATGTAAAATATTAATTGCCGTTCCGGTCGACACACCCACGGCATTTGCTACTTCGCGCACTTTCGTTCGTCGATCAGCGAGAATCATGTCGTGGACTTTTTTAATGATTTCCTCGGTAACCACGTCTGCCGGGCGTCCTGGTCTCTCCATATAAAAACGAATGTTCGCCCACTTTTAAATTCGTTGATCCAATGTCTAACTGTGGTCATAGAAGGCGACGTATCCCCATGAACAGCTTCTAACTTTGCCTATATCTCCTCGCATTTTTTCCTTTTCACAAAAAAAAAAAAAAAAAAAAATCCGAATCACTGAACGATACTGCTCTTTTTCCATCTTAGCGAAAATAACGAAACACGTCTGACTCGGATGGCTGCCAAATCGAAACTAACATATCAATCAGTTTGAAATTGTATTGTGTCGTCTGATAGATGGCAGCACACGATGAAAACACTAACATCACTCAGGAACGTCCTCTATCTTAAAACACGGGTACTTAATGAACTGCTCTTGTACATGCAACCGTTGGATTGTGACTAGAAAAATATTAGGACAAAATCTATTTGCATTCTATTTTATTTTTAATTTATTTTCAGCTAACACGAAATAGGTGCTTTTTTAAACAGACTTTAAAAAAGAAAAAGGTTATATGTTCGAGTGTATGTGTGTTTTAGGAATGTTCTGATAAATGGATGAGTGCCTAGTTTTGTGACTATAAGTATATGCAATTTAAATGCTGTTTCGGTGTGATCCTATTCTGTGTGAATGACTCACAATACTTATAAACGTTTTTGTTTTGCTAAGACAGATATTTTTTTTTTTTTGCTATTGTTTTTGTGTATGCGGTTTCTGTTTTACTTATTGGGGGATCCTATTAATAATGCGGGATTTAAAAGAAATCGCGCTACTCATGCTATAAGCATCTGGCAAGGTGGTCCTATACTCCATTTGAAAAATACATTTCACAGCTTCAATTTCCAGTATGTAACATTTGCTTGAAGTGTAAACAACATATTTTTTTTTTGCTCTCAATATGTCTAATTTCGTACCAACAAAACAACATTTACGGGAAGTTCTCTTTTACTTCTTTAATTTGAAGAAAAGTGTAGCTGCAGCTCATCGATTGCTCCCCGAAGCACATCTGGATTATGCTCTGTCGATTTCACAGTGCGAGAGATGGTTTGTACTCTTTAGAAGTGATTTTGACGTGGAAGACAAGGAGCGGTCAACCGAAAAAGTTTGAAGATGCCGAATTGGAGGCCTTACTCAATGAAGACTCATGTCAAACGCAAGAAAAGCTTGCCAAATCATTGGGAGTAACACGCCAAGCCATTTCTCGTCGTTTACAACAATTGGGAATGATCCAAAAGCAAGGAAATTGGGTCCCAGATGAATTGAAGCCGAGAGACGTTGAATGACGTTTTTTCACGTGCGAACAACTGCTTCAGCGACTGAAAAGAAAGGGTTTTTTTGCATCGTATTGTTACTGGCGATGAAAGGGGATCCATTACGATAATCCCAAGCGAAAAAAATCATACGGCTACCCCGGACATGCCTCATCATCGACGGTTAAGCCAAATATTCATGGTGCCAAGCTCATGCTCTGTATATGGTGGGAGCAGCTGGGTGTGTTGTACTATGAGCTGCTGCAACCGAATGAAACGATCACGGGAGAGGTCTACCGATGAAAATTGATACGTTTGAGCCGAGCATTGCCAGAAAAACGGCCACAATACGCTGACAGACACGACAATGTAATTTAGTAACATGACAATGCTCGGCCACATGTTGCACGAGCCGTAAATACTTACTTGGAAACGCTCAAATGGGAAGTCTTACCCCGCCCGCGGTATAGCCCAGACATTGCTCCATCTGATTACCACCTCTTCAGATCGATGACGCATGGCCTGGCTAACCAGCACTTCCGTTCTAACGAGGAAGCCAAAAAATGGGTCGATGACTGGATCGAGGCCAAACCGGCCGAGTTTTTTGGCAACGGAATTCGTATGCTACCAGAAAGATGGGAAAAAGTAGTGGCTAGCGACAAACCGTACTTTGACAATTAAACATATAACCATTTTTTTTCAATAAAGGCTCAAAATATGAAAAAAAAAAACCTTTGGACATACTTATTGGCATTTTCGACAATCATACTAATACTTCACGCAACAACAGCAACAAAAATAGAGCATACACAAGAAATTTTCAGTCTCACAAGCACCAAGCACTCAAAACACTCGATACGAAAACAGCCGATCACAAAAATACCCGATCTTGTTCTTTTTCTTGTTCGTAGTAGAGAACTTCAAACTAGCCTCGTAACTTATTGAATGCTAGAAAGAGAGAGAGAAAGATATAAAAGACGTTTTTCTCTTTTTTATACTCATGGTCTTTTTGTTGCGACAAATGAGTATAAAAAACATGGCGACATTTTTCCCCGGTGTTTTCGATATTCGAATATGGCAAATACCAAGTATGTATGTATGCGATATACTTACTCGTATCTTACAATCGTCTTAATCTATCCATTTCTCGTAATACCTTTTCATCATGTCGTCGGCTAAGTAATTTATTTGGTTCTAAATCACATAGTGCAATACCGTCTAATGCTTTCACTCGACTGAGGGAAACATACAATTGAAGCTTATGCACTGTTACAGCCTTTAGCACCAACGAAGTAACATGCCGAAAACAAACGCGGATGATGCAATTGCATTTTTGATGCACATTCATGCGAGCAAATAAGCAAAATTTGAAATTTTTCACAAACATTCGATCGTTTCATAAACAAAAGGAAAAATAAAAATTGTAACTAAAAGTTTATAAAATAAAAGAAAAAAAATTTGAAAAAAAACCCTTTTTAATGAGCTTACATTTTTTAATGTGCTTACATAAAAAAAAAAAAAAAAAAAAATTAACTAAATCGGTTGCAAATTACGGGCGCTAGAGGGAAATATACCCATTTTTCTACTTTGTTTTATATATCGCTAGCTGTCCCGGCGAGCCTTGCTACGACCACGGTAAAAAAGCACATGTTACATATTTATTTATCAGTAAACATCATATACTGAAAGAAAAAAACGAAGAGCGCAATACTTTTGTACGTACTCAGTTATCAGTAAACGCAAGAGTAAATACAACAATAACAAAAAAACAAAATTCAGGAAGCAGCAAAGCATTAATAACGAAACAAACTGTCTCTCTCTTGCTCATCACTTTTAATATCATACACAAAAAGAATAGACCAAAGGACGCCATACTCTTATGCGTACTCAAAGACAACAACTAAAGCATAGCAACGAATAAACGTAAAAAACGTTTTGTGTTTGGTCCTGCATGACTTAAGAAAAAATTAATACTAAAAAATAAGTATGCAACTTTATTCATTAGAATTCATTTGTTTTTAAAATATGAAAATCGGTTCAGAATATTTTTCGCCAAATGAAAAACTGTTGAAAAAATGGTATAATACTATCTATTTTTGTACAGTGTACAACAGCCACATGATTTACAACAATTTGCAGGGTATGCAAATAATTCTTACAGCTCCCTTTTCACCCTGCTGCGTATTTCATCAACATATTAACAACATTTTTACAACTTAAAATTTGCCTATTTAGTTTGTTTATTATTTTGGGTCATCATCAACTGTTTTTTGTTGGCGCCCAACATAAAAAAAAAAGGAAGATAGTCGAAAATGGCATGAAATAAAAAAAATTTCCCAAAACTAAAGCGAGTGAACATTCTTATCCGCTCCGGTGTAAATACAACATGAGTAAGAAATTAAAAAATGCACTCACTTTGACGTGAATATCTCAAACGCCGTTTCGAGCTTACACATGCTTCAAAAGTACCAAGCTTATGCGTTCACTAATTAATTTCTATTTCCTTGTTAGCTGTGTGTTTTAAGCGCCGGCCTTTGATGAATGGCAACGAATGTTCAACGCAAGTCGGTAGTCTGGTTTTTCAACATTTTTAATATTCTTAATAATTGTTACATTATAATAATATAAAATGAGTATTCATTATTTGCTCACTTCACTTTTTATTGTTTTATTAAATAATTAAATAAATTATAACTGATTAAATAAACAAGAAATTTATTTTCTTTTTAGGCATATTGGACTCTTTCCACATTAGCAGACACCTTACCACCACATTGCTCTAACGCACCGGAATGAAATACTTCTGAAGGCTTTCTGTGCGTTATCGAATGTAAGTATTCTGAAACCTTCCCTGCCCATTTAAAGTACAATCTCAATATTGAAGTTATTTAGAGAAGGTGTTTTAATTTAAAGATTTCACATTATCGCAGAAGATAATCTAGTACTAGAGTACCAGTTTAACAATGACAGAATTTTCGGCTTAATATCAACAAGGGTTCGAGACTCTATAACCTAAACGACTACAAACTTCGAAAATTTGTCGACACAAGTAAGGAAGTGAATTGAATCGGTTGAATAAATATCAATATGCAATAACTCCCCAACATGTGTGGGGACACAAATTCTTCTAATCGGGTATTTGGAGGCCTATCATAATTTGACATGGATCATATCCTACAATTCAATGCGACCTCTCTTGAATTTTCCTCCATCCAAAGGAAAAAATTATCTTTCAAGATTTGCTTTATGTTCTCTTATGCAGCTCGGTGAGTCCTGCAATGTTCTTGATTTATTATTTCCAGCTGATCACTGGCATTGAATATATCCCTTACGAAAGTTTCCGCATACCTGAATCTTGTAGCAGCAAACATCACCAATCTATTCTGGATTTCAGCTAGAACTGACAAATCCCAATGTAAAGCATAAACCACCCTTGGTTTGATTGCTTCCTGGATCGTTCCCATCAAATCGTCAAATATCGAAAAAGTAAAAAAAGGCCTCAACTTCCTTCCAAAAAAAAAAAAAGCCGTTTACCGCCTTGTCCACTAACTCAATCGTGTAAGTAAGGGATTCCACACTGTGTATTGTTGGGTTTGATACCTGTTCTACAGCATTGACACATTGTCGGTATAGAACATCTTTTCGTGGCTTGTAATGAAGTTTAACTCCTCAATAAAGGCCTTCCATCTCCTTATTTTTGCATTGGGATTTCGATCAGAAACTGCAAATGTAAGGGGTTGGTGATCAGTAAAAATATTTATATATTTCGCCCCAAACAAATAATACTTAATTTTTTCAGGGCCCAAACTATGGCCAACAACTCCCGTTCGTTGGTAGCGAAATTTTCTTCCTTCTTTTCTAGTGTTCTTGATATCATGGTAATAGGCCTACCCCCCTAGGATAACAATGCCTAAAGGCATAAGACGACGCATCTGTTGTAAGATCAAACTATTTACGAAAATCCGGATAAGCTAATATAACATCATCTTCAATTTCTTAAACGCTTTGCTTCAAAAGATAATTGTATCTTCTTCGATTGCGATGTCGGTAACCTACCATTTTCATCTCTGAGGATATTAATCAAAGGACACGCTCACTTTGCATAATCCTTTATGAAGCATCTGTAATAACCGGCATTCCAAGAAAGGAATTCAGACCGTGAAAATTCGTTGGTTAAGGGAAATTGTCTTTTGCCTCCATCTTCTCTGTGCACGACTTTATACGCTTTGCACAGTAAATCCCACATAACTTAATTCCTCCTTGAAAAACTAAGACTTCTCGACTGATACTCGTATGTTAGCTGAGAGGGGACTGCTGAGAATAGTTTCCACATGTTTTAAACGTTGATCTATCTCTTCAGAGAAAATTTGCCAACATTGCCAACAAACAAAGCAATATCTTCGGATGTGTTCTCTGAGAACATCATCGATGGCCCTTTGAAAAATGCTTGGTGCATTTTTAAGTCCAAAGGGTACCCGTACCCGACAAAACTCATATTTGCCATTTCAGATTGAAAATACGGTCTTTTCTCTATCTTGCTCCGCCAACCTAATTTGGTGAAAGTCGGATTTCAAATCCAGAGTAGTAAAAAATCAAGCTTTCCATAAATTTTATTCATTAAATTTCCAAAAATATATTACGGAGCGTTTTTTCCCTACCCCGCTCTCATCCAGGCCTTTGTTATTCACTACCGGAATGGGATTATTATATGGAAATCGTGAAGGTCTTATTATGCCATCAGTTAGGAGAGATTGAATTTCCCTTTTTACAAAATTGTTGAAAGCTATCGGATATGGATAATACTTTAAATATCATGGCTCTTCATCCTTAGTACGAATCATAGCTATTATATTGGTGTTATAGGGAAGCGCCTCATTAGGGGCAGCAAAGAATACTGCTTCTTTATCATTCCCTGGAATACTTGTTTTATATCACTTGTTATTGTTTCTGACCAGACCGGAAGATGGCCAATATCTTGGCTTTCAGCATGATATATAAGTTCTCATAACGCGCTTCCCATATGAGTGTGTCATTTGCAAGTTCAATTTTCATTCCATTTGCCTATACCCACTATGCCATCAAACGTTGATAAGCTTGGCAATAGGAAAAAAATTGCTATCCTACCAAAAATATTTACTTACATTTCTCCTTAATTGTTGTTAAGCCATGAATGGATTTAACCGAAAAGTTTGATACCTTTCAAGGCAGACAAAGGCTTAAGATAATTCTTTGAAGCCGCCGTATCGATAATTATTCTAATTTGTTGGCCCTCTATAGTCCTGTGAATACAGGAGAGGAGGGACTTTACCTTAAAAAATTAACTTCATCAGCTTCCTCTTCCAAAGATACATAATACAGCTCAGATAGAGTCGGTAATTTCAGTGCTTTCTGAGTTTTTGGGCCAGTGGCGCGATCAGACTCTGCTTGACGGGAGGGTTGCACCTTCAATCTTGATGTGGAAGGATCAATATCTATGGATTCAGACTGCTGAAAATCTGTTAGCTGTTGACTTTGGTGGCCTTTAGTTTGATTATTATTAAAAAAATGAGGGTTCTTCTATCTTACTGAATTATTTCCCCCAGAACCATTTTGCATGTAAGTTGCCGTTGCTAATTCTATTATTGTGTTGATTTCCATTTATTTTATTGCCATTATTATTGCTTTTATTGTTAACATTATTAATATTTCTTCTATTGTTTCCCTCAAGGTTGCGATTGGCAAAGTTTGCAGCGAATACATATCTCTTATGGCTTACGTCAGCCTATGTGCCAGTGCCGATGGCAAATCATGTGGTCGGGCCGCGAATAAAATATCGCATAAGGGTTTCTTAAGCATGGATATGAATACCCTAAAGGCATACACCCTATAAAACTGTATTATAAGACATGATTGTTTTGTTGGTGAGCAAGGTGAACTTATTTTCTACATCATCGTAAAATTCACCACTAAATAAAAAGACGTTTGTCGGCATATGTATAATCCAATCTTGCTATGATTGCCTCGAAAGTTCAAAACAGTGTTAAATGAGGATAAAACTGCATTAGCTGCGCCCCGAACTTTATTACGGATAATGGGTAAAGCTTGGAAGTGTTTTGAACTGCCATCAAATTCATAGGCATTATGTGCGGCTTCCCGCCTTAAAATATATGTCTCCAACTGCCCATGAAACTCTGGCCAGGTATTGAGCAAATCCAGCGTTTCAACACACTTTATCCCAGGCACTAATTTTACTCCCTCGAATTTTTTTACAGCCGCACTCCGTGATGCATTAGCTTAATCTTCTCTAATCTTCTGCCTTTTGGTTACTCAATTCAAGCCGGATTAGCTCTTTAACCTGTGCTAAAGACAACATAGTCTTTGGTAAGGGTTCCACCGCTAATGATACTAAACTCTAACTTTAATTTGTTGTCACTCATATATTCACAATTGTAGCACAAATAAAAATTTATTTGCTTATTTGATATATCTATATTTCAATATGAATAGAATAATTTGTCACAAAAATGGTATAATCTTCGCTGTTGCTATTGAATGCTGTTCGCTGGTGCACTGTTGTTGATTCTTATGATCTGTTGTTTAACTGTTACGAGTTGGTGAATGTTGTTAGTTGTTGTTAGCTGTTGCTTGCTGTTGTTAATTGCTGCAGATTAATGTTGACCGTTGTTTACTGTCATTTATGTTGTTGATCGTTGATAAATCTTATGAAGTGTTGTTTAATTGTTATGTTGTTGACTGTTGTTAGTTCTTGTTAGCTGTTGTTAATTGTTGTTGAATGCTATAGACCGTTGTGAACTGTTGCTAAGTCGATGACAGTAAATTTAGATTTATCTTCCTAAGCGGCACTCGTGCGCACCAATATCATTATTGATCAGTAAATTTTAATGGTGGCACCTGGCGCATCAAAGGAAAGTCTTGGTTAAGGTTTAGGCTTATTTAATTTAATAGAAGCAGTACTCGAACCACTCCACGAACTCAAAGCAAAGCCTAATTAAATGAATCTAGCAAGACTAGTAAGTGACTTAATTTTAAGGCTCATGCAAACGCCGTTGCAAAGCTTAGATAATAACTTTTACAGTATTTCTTTATCTGACTATCTCTACTCTTCGCAACAGCAATCGATAGAGAGGCACTGTAAAAGCTATTATCTCCTTATGTACTAAAGGGTAAGGAAAAAATGATAGCTGTACCATACATTTATATGTGTACCCATAAATCGTATATAAATTTTATTGAATACGCAGGGAATGAACGATGAAAAGAAAATGAGAAAAACACAGAGGCTGCGTTGTGTTCGATTTTGTACTAGTTTGTGGATAAGAGGTGGGCAGACAGCAAACGTAAATACAACAAATAGAAAGCTGGGTTAAAAATAACACCGTAATGCTTGACAGCGAGACAGACATACGCAATGACTGCAGTAAAAGCAGCAAAGTTTTTTCGGAAACCGTTGCTTCTGCTGACTGCGGAAACAAAAAACAAAACAAAATTAGTAATCAGTTGCTCATCATCTCCACAAATGTTCGAAATACGTGAATTGATGAAGAAATTCGTTTCGTGGGTAGTGCTTTCTTAGCATCCGCCAATTCTTCCTCACCGTCAACTTCTTCATCGTTGCCTGATTCACAAATATCTGGATTAGACTGAACTCCATGACTTTCCAGAAGACTGCTGAGAATATCATCTTTGGACTGTCAAAATTGACGTAGTCTTTCAATGATGCATCAAAGTTTGATACTGCTTTAAATGAAGACTGTAGAGCAGCAAAATTGGATACTGAAAGAAGATATTCTATACCGTGCTTATATTTCGAATGGTTTGCAGCAAATCTATGATCATAACAGGTTGTTCTCTTCTATTTATGCCAATATGATCGTCAAAACTCTATTTATGTAATGTTGATTTATGTTGTAGATTGGTCTATTAGTTCATGTAAGGAAGTCATGCTGGGATTAAAATAGGCAAGGTCAACATTCTGCAATTTATCTTTTGTAGTGCAGTTAACAACAAAAAGCAAAACGTTCCTTTTTTGAGAAGTAAAATTATTCTCACGTTGTAAAAGTCATTTCGTAAAAACTTCACTTATCATCTGTGCTTTTTTGTTGAACTCATAGTCCATATCCAGACATTATATTTGTTCCTTTAAAACATCGTAGATTTTTCACTTTTCCTATAACAAGCAATTTAAGTTTCTCAGATTCAGTCATATTACATGCTACCAGGACAGATATTCTCTCTTTGCTCTGTATTCCATGCAAGCATTTCTTATTTTTAAATATCAGTGTTTTAATTGGTAAACTTTTGTAAAACAAACCAGTTTCATCTGCATTAAAGAAATAATTTTGATTGTATTTTTGCAACAATTGTGGTAAAACGTGCATTACCCATTCATCACCTATCTTGAATGTTGGCATCGGCACTTTCTTCACGTAAGGTTTTTTGAACAATACCATTTCTTGGTACACACTGTTATTAATATTCGTAACATAAGAAAAATAAATAGAATTTCATTGTATGGATATCAAAATACTATAAAAATATTACGAAAAAGCTGTGTACTTTAAATCTATTCGTATTTTTCAGTTTATTAAAATAAACGTCAAATCCCCCCGAAGTTCATTATAGAAAAGTCCGACATGCGTGTAATAACAATGCTTCATTAAAATTGTTTTCAAACCAAAATTCTACTTGCTCCGACTGCTTTTCTTAAAAGTTTATTTAACTAAAATATTTATTTCATTTTCATTTACTCACAATTTTAATAATATACATGTACATGTGTGTGAGCATAAAATTACTTAACTTCGAGGACGGTTCATTGGGTACCCGTGTCAGAAATGAAGACACCATTTTTTTCAAAAATAATGTTTTTTATTTTTCAGCAGAGTCCCCTTTTAGAAAAATACACTTCTCCTAACGTTCCTGCCATTTTTTAACCCCTCCAAAAAATAGGATTTGTTCAACGCAATTCATGCAGTTTGGCGGAGACAACACCAGATGAATGTGCTGGTGCGTTATCGTGATGAAAGAACACATTCTTTTCGCCAAATGCGGCCGTGTCTCCTTTAATTTTTTGTCGAAGCGGTCCAATAACTCACTGTGGTATTGTCCAGTGATCGTTGTTCCTCTTTCTAAGAAATCCATTAGGATGACGCTCTTATCATCCCAAAAAATCGTCGTCATTACCTTACCTGCCGATGCGACCGTCTTCGCGTTCTTTGGTGCAGGTTCACTGGGAGAAATCAATTGTTTGATTGTTGCTTAGTTTCTGGTATGGAATGATGAATTCAGGTTTCATCAACGGTGACAACTCGACGCAAAAAGTCCTTCGGATCTCGCATAAATTGCCTCAAACACTGGTTCGAAGTTAACAGCCGCATCCGCTTGCTTTCCAGCGTGAGTAATCGCGGCACCCATCGGGCGACAATTTTTTCATCATCAACTTATCATGTAAAATATAAATTGCTGTTCCGGTCGACACAACTACGGCCTTTGCTACTTCGCGCACTTTCGTTCGTCGATCAGCGAGAATCATGTCGTAGACTTTTTCAATGATTTCCTCGGTAACCACGTCTGCCGGGCGTCCTGGTCACTCCTCATTAAAAACGGATGTTCGCCCACTTTTAAATTCGTTGAACCAATATCTAACTGTGGTGATAGATGGCGACGTATCCCCATAAACTGCATCCAACTTTGCTTTTATCTCCTCCCATCCCATCCAAAAACAAAAAGCGAATTACTGAATGATACTGCTCTTTTTCGATCTTAGCGAAAATCACGAAACACGTCTGACTCGGATGTCTGCCAAATAGAAACTAATCTATCAATCAGTCTGAAACTTGTGTTAGCGTCATCTGATAGATGGCATCACACGATGATAACACTAACTTCACTCAGGAACGTCCTCTATCTTCAAACGCGGGTACTCCATACCTTTTCTCTTTTACATACATTAGGAATACATAATAGTGAATAGTTTTACTAACAAAAGGAAAGGGGAAAAAATTAACTACAAAACCGCCATGTAAGTTTTTTTATGATTTTTAATCTAAACTTAATAAGTACTGAGGTGCCAAAACTATATTGTTGATATGAGAGTATGTAGAATATATACATCTATTCTATAAAATTAACATATAGCCTATCCAGTCTTTCCGATACCAATTCTATTTTAGCTTTATAATGTAAATCAACAGTTGAGTGATGATAAGATAAGTTGAAAATCATTTTAACAGCTTATTTCACGTGACTTGGAGTGTTTTAAAATGACATTTAGCAGTGGGCTAAAAAAATATTACAGCTTGAAAAATTATATTGAACAGATACATTTTTTTCTCTTTATTAATACGAGAATTTCTGTTTATAAAGGGATACAATTTCCTTATCCTTTTTACTGATGACATTAATGTGTTCCCTCACTCACTCCCGAACAACTACACCGAGTAACCAATCATTTCCTCTAAGCATTTGAATTACAAGAGTATTGTAATGCCATATTCATAGATTTTGAACAAGCTTTTGACCGATTATGGCATCTCGGACTATTGGCCAAGGTGAAGTCAGTCCTTCCTTCACCTTATTTCGGACTGATTCAATCTTACCTGGAAGGGCGCCTGTTCAGCGTCAAATCGCGGAATGTTCTGCGTTCTGGCTGGGGTTCCCTAAGGCAGCGGTCTGGGTCCAATACTATTCTCTCTATTTATAGCGGATATGCCAGTCCATTTTTTTGATGAGATGGACATTCACCCAAACAGTACTCTATTGGCTACTTGCGCTGACGATGTTGGTTTTTTTACAGCTCAAATTGTGTGTATAAAGCTGCAGATGGGATCCAAGAATACCTCCACTCGTTAGTGTCTTGGACGATTCAATGGAACGTGAGAATTAACAGTAGCAAACGTGCCAACGTGTGCTTCACCTTGAGAAGAAATATCCCACCGGCTGTACATCTCTGTGAGGACTCCATTGCCCAGATATGAGGAATTGCTGCTAAATCCCAACGAAAGCGGGTGCAAGTCTTGCAGAATAAGTGACTAGATGTCATTACATAGAGATATGATCTTGGTGGTAGTAGAAGATCAGATTGCCTTTCACAAGCCGATACAATGATCGCCTGATGGTCCACAACCGCTTGCACTGACTGATGCAACTCCAATCCGGAGTCTCAAGAGGCTTCATTATGGATCTTTGCTGCAATAGAGCGGACAATGCCTTTGTTGCGCAAAACAATTTCCCGGCCTCCCTAGGCCATGAGCAACTAAGATTTTGTTTATTTACAATAATATTGTTTCTTTAATATAAAAACATGGCGATATTTACTACACAAAAAGCAAAGCGCATTATAGGGCACAATGAGCCTTGTTTGGTGCTTAATAAATAAATGAAAATAAAAGAAAAAGTTTTTTATCTAAAATAACACCTGTTTTAACCTGACTTTCCCATCTACAAGATTTAATTGAATGTTGCTGGAAGTTGGGTATTTTTACGCTGAATGCCAGACTTTTGTCATAGTTAACTTGTGTTTCCTATATTGTGAAGTCGACAATGAGCGTAACAAAAACTCCCTGAAGTCTACAATGTCAACAGGTCGATTTCCTGAGCAGAGGATTGCGGTATCATCTGCAAAGATTGAATTAGTACATCCACTTATGGATGGAAGATCTGATGTGAATATGTTGGGGCAAACAGCTTCATTACCTACGGCTTGAGAATTCGCATTACCAATGTGAGCTCTGAAGGAACGGTCTTTAAGAAAGCTCTGAACTATTTGGATAAGTTCCAGCGGAAAGTTTATTTTGTATACTAATCCATTCTGCCAAACGGAATCAATTGCTGCTTTAATATCCAAAACAACCATACCAGTAGACTTGGAGTCTACATATTTATATATTTTTTATATTCTTCACGGGAGTGAATGGTGTTATAAGTTTGTCATGTAACGCACAGAAGGAGACATCGCAGCCCACATAAAGTACTTATGTATATTTATGATCAGCTTGATGAGAAGAGTTGATTTAGCCATATCGGTCTGTCTGTTTGTACGCGAACTAGTCCCTCAATTTTTGAACTAGAGAGCTGAATGTACATTTATTTCGTTTTTCAATGCACAATACATTTGTCGGGACGAGCCGAATCGGACCACAGGGAGGGGTACCCCCACACAAACCACAAGGTTAAATTAATGTTCTTATTAGAAAAACTTTTTTATTTGTGGTTCGATCGAACTGGACATTATGAGTTTCTGCTCCATATCCATCAACCAAATAAATTTCTTGATCATACGGCTACCAGCACGAGTATCTCCCATACAAACCTACATTAAATGATAAGCTTATAAAGAGTAATTGTACAATATAGTGCCACTCAAACTGTGTTCATTGTTGATACTCAAACTGTTACAGAAAGTAAAAACGTTTTCTAGCGGATGCGTGAAGAGAATAACATCTTTGACATAGTTGTAGATACCCGGAATAAAACATTTGCAGTTTCGATATTCTTTTCAATCATATTTGTCCTCAAGGAGGTAGCGAGCTTCATTTATGCTTTTCATTTGTGTGTGCCCTACTCGACGTTGATCTCAAATATTAATTTGTGTGCATGTCGCAGAGGCTTACATGTAAACACATTCTTCGGTGGAAGTCAGCGACAATCATCCACTGTCGTTTGCTGTACTTGTAGATGAAGTAGGAGAAGTATACCATTGTCCATGTAGGACGGAGCACGAACAACAGGTGGTAGTGGTGGTAAATATCTCCGCATCATGCAATTGACAAAATTACTCCGTTCATTCATAAATCACTACTTTTCTATTCTTATGAAGTGGCTAAAATTCTCCATCTTGGATCAGATAAGATTTATATAATTCTTGGAGGAGATTTCAATGTATATTTTGATAAAGAATCATCAGCGTCACTTTTAAATTTTCTCAAAGAAATATTTCAAAACAAAACATGGAACACAAATAGACGCTATATTTACACGATACTTAAACACTGTAGATAAACGAATATTTGTATCTCATTTTAGTTATCATAAACCTCTCATAACGCTTGTATCATAAAAAAAAAGAAATTAAATAAATGATCAATGTTATAGAGCACTGCCCTAGTATTTATTTTTAAATTCTATTTTTAACATTTTGTGCAGAAGTTTCACTTCAATAGTGTGCTATATAATAAGAAATATATAATTTAGGACTAACAAAAAGGTTTCAACTATTAAAACTACATACATATTTGCCTTTCCTGCATGTGAGAGGAGAGGGTTACAATTCGATCATTGCGACTAGGACGACATGAATTTCTTCTATGAATAAGAGTTCTAGCCAATGGATTTACACGCTTTTTCCTTCGAACACTCATATTTTACAAACAGTACATTGAGATCTTTGTGGATGTCTACGTTTGCCATAAATCATGAAGCGCCTGTTATTATCCCGAGAATTTCAGATTGAGCTCTTTGAACAATATCAACATTACTCGCGCGTGCAGCGTCGCATAATTCTGAACCATATGTCAAAATTGGTTGAATGATGGAGTTATACAAAAGAACCTTACACTCAAGTCGCAGGCCAAATCAACAGATGATTACATAGTGGAAACTTCGTGCTCTAAAATTCTTTTAACTCTTCTAGATTCAATGTGCTTCCTCCATGTTAGAAGCCTATCTAAGTGAACACCAAGATGGGTTCTATTCTCAGTTTGAGGAATTGTTGCTCCATTTTAAGCAACTAGTTCACAGGTCTTACGGTTTAGTGTAAAAGTGACATGCTTACATTTTTGCTCGTTTAATCCTCCAGTTAGAGAAGCACTCTTCAATTATTATAAGGTGATTGGCCAGGTCTGATGAAGCTTTGTCTGGGCAGCTATTTTGCTAGAATTTGTTGGTATATCTGCAGTTTATAAATAATATCTATAAAATTGGACTGCCATGCGGAACGTCAGCATTAATATTATATTCGTTTGTTGTAGAATTCTTGTGTCTAACTACAAAAACTTGATTCCCGATAAAAGACTGAACAATTTTCTGTGAGTTTTGGGGAAGCAGACAATTTATCTTATATATTAAGCCTTCATGCCATACTCGATCGAAAGCTTGAGCTACATCAAGAAATACAGCTTGTTGCTTAAATGCAGTTCTTATTTCGGTAGTAATTCTGTTGACTTGTTCATATGTACCATGCCTTGATCGAAATCCAAACTGATGAGCTCAGAATATGTTATTTGTTCGAAGATGGATATTAAGTTTAAGTGCAATTATCTTTCCAAACAATTTTGCAATGCATGGAAGAAGACTTATAGGCTTGTAAGAAGAAGCCATTGACTTGTGCTTTCCTGGTTTTGGTATCATTATGATGACTGATTTTTTCCACTGGGACGGAAAGTAACCGATTCTAAGGATGGCGTTAAATAATGTATTTAGAAATGCTATTGCCAAGAGTGGAAGTTCTATAATATATTTTCTGTAATCTAAGATTC
Organism: Amiota albilabris; assembly: GCA_037040105.1. Taxonomy (NCBI): domain Eukaryota; kingdom Metazoa; phylum Arthropoda; class Insecta; order Diptera; family Drosophilidae; genus Amiota; species Amiota albilabris. The sequence continues at coordinate 2,783 of JBANCV010000745.1, read as the reverse complement.
CTCCTTTTTTGCATAACAAATTTCATGACAAACTTATAATTCTGTTCACTACGTGAAGAGAATACAAAGAGTTTAATATATATAATATTTTAGTTTTATACTGTTCTATTTGCGCGAGAAATCACAGGATGACTTTTTGCCCGGATAACGCAACTGTTATATGTGCCAATTGTAACGGCCCTCGTAAATCTAACTTTCCTGATTGTCCAAGCAAGGCATGTAACAACGTGTTCAGTCCAACAGTGCTAGACCACCGTTAAGAGTACCTAACAGTGTGCCAATTCTTAGAAGACCTCTTTAACATTGAGGAAATTAAAAACATTACTTTTAAGCTCAACAAGTCAAAGTCAATTAAACATAATGGTTTTTACTGTCTTCGAAAGGATCGTGAACAAAGTAGGGTGAGGAGTATCTATAATTATCCAAAAGAACATCCGTTACAGCTCCCAAATACTACTGTTATTGAAGCTATTGAAATATAATACTACGAGGGTTGCTTTTTAAGTCTTGAGACAGACAAATAATAACAAATATGTATCATTGAAAATGACTTTATTGTTTTTCAAAATATTCTCCTTGAAGATAAATACACTTTTGCATGAGATTGAACCAATTTTCGAAGCACTTTTTCCACTCGCAATGAGGTATCTCCAAAAAGTGTTTTGAACGCTTCAGGCGTCGAAAAACGTTGACCTCGCAATTTATTTTTGGTGTGCGGGAATAAAAAGTCATTGGCTGCAAAATCTGGACTATAGGGCGTATGACCCATCAATTCGTCGTTTTGAATGTTTAAAAAGTCACTTGTTTCAGCCGATGTGTGAGAGCTCGCATTGTCGTGATGGAGAATGATTCGTCTTCTGCGGTTGATTTTTCTTATTTCTTCGAACACTTCTGGCAAACAAATGGTGGTGTACCATTCAGAATTAACCGTTCTACGTTTGTCTAATGGCACGGTGGTGACATGTCCGGTTATTCCAAAAAAACAGGCAATCATTTGCTTCGAATTACTTCGGTTGCGAACAACTTTTGTTGGATTTGGCTAATCTTGAAAGACCCAAACAGTTGACTGCTGTTTAGTTTAGGCTCATATGCATAGATCCATGATTCATCACTTGTCACGATTTTATAGACGTCTTTTGAAGCACCACGATTGAATTCATAAAAACCAGCGAAACACGGTGGCCCTGGATGGTACTTCATCACGAAATGTCGAAGCAAGTTGATTGGCACACTCTTGTTCAGTTAAGCCATGTCGAAAATCATAAAAAATCATTGCACGAAAATGTTCACGATTTGATTCCATTTTTTAGCCGAAACGAATTTTTCAAGTCACTGTAAACAATATAAATATCACTCGTATGACAAAACGTTCTGAGTACATTTATCATTAAAAACAACAAGCTTTACGATACCAATGACAGATTTGACATATCAACATTGGTGTTGACATATCTCAAGACTTAACCAGCGACATACGTAATAATACAGGTAACCAAACATCTATTTACTGTTGTTATTTTCATGAGGTCGTTCGGATTTAGATAAAAGCCTTCAATTTAAAGCCGGCAGACCATACTCACATCACATCCAGTAGCAGGTGTCAAGTATCTACCATTGACTTATTCATATCCAACTAAAGTTATTAATGTTCTAAGTTCCGATCAGCTCCCGGTCCAACTTACATAGGAATCCCGTTGTTATAAAATTGTATTATAAAAAAAATGAAAACTAAGCTGAACTTGCGGGATTGATGAACTCATTGTTTCCAACTACTTACTCAATTTCAGTTCATATTTCAAATAACATTGATAAAATGGTCTCTGTTTTTACCAATACAATGATACAAGCCAAGGAACTTTGCATACCATAGAACTTCCTAATGAAGCTTGGAATACACTGTTATATTCACTTGGCAAAGGATCCTCACGCTTTTGGAAACTTTCAAAAGTTTTAAAGAGAAATAATATTGATACCCTCCCCTATGCGATGATGCAATTCGTTTTTCCATACCGGGACAGAAAGCGGGTATCTTACCTCAAACCCAATCTTGGTGATCCGGGTGCAATTAGAGATGTTACCAATTTCATATCATTTGAATTAAGGGGAAGAGACCCTTCATCCCCAAGGAGTTCTTATTTTGTAAACGTAGCTGATATAGCAGCGATCCTCAAACACCTTAAAACAAAAAAATCGTCTGGGCGGGATGGTGTTGATAACAAATTTCATAAAGCTCTTCCTCGTAATGGCATGGTTTATCTTACAAAAATTATTAACGAGTCTTTACGTCTTTGCTATTAGGATCCCAAATTAAGATTGCCGGATTTTTTTTTCATATATTGAGCCTTTATTGAGGTAAAATGGTTATATGTTTAATTGTCAAAGTACTGTCCATCGCTAACCACTACTTTTCCCATCTTTCTGGTACCATACGAATACCGTTGCGAAAAGACTCGGCCGGTTTGGCCTCGATCCAGTCATCGACCTATTTTTTTTTGGCTTCCTTATAAGAACGGAAGTACTGGTTAGCCAGACCATGCGTCATCGATCTGAAGAGGTGGTTATCTGGGCTATACGGCGGGTGGGGAACGACTTCCCATTTGAGCGTTTCCAAGTAAGTTTTTACGGCCTGTGCAACATGTTGCCAAGCATTATCATGTTGCAAAATTACATTGTTATGTCTCTCGGCGTATTGTGGCCGTTTTTCTGGCAATGCTCGGCTCAAACGCATCAATTTTCATCGGTAGACCTCTCCCGTGATCGTTTCATTCGGTTGCAGCAGCTCA
>JBANCV010000744.1:0-26744 GCA_037040105.1 Amiota albilabris | reverse complement strand
ATACTCACACAAAGATGGCGGCACCAGAAAATGCCCTGCCAGAAAAGTTCGGAAACTTTTAACACACACCTTGTAGACTGGACAAAACATGAAAGGGCACAATTTCGTGAGAGAGTTGTCCACTCTATATGTTTAATAGTGTCTGACTAGTCTGAGCCACAGCGACGCGTCGGTGGTACAGCTAGTTATTAATAGTTTTTAATTTATTCTTATAAATTTTTTAAATAGCAAAGAGAACTGCATTGCAATATATAAAGTTCATGATTAACTTAATTTGATGAACAACAAAAATGTTTTCAAATACTTGAATAAATAATATTGAGTTCATATAGCAAAACTATTCATACTTTAATAAAGGCCCTCGTAGCATGTATTGTTGGGTATGTGGGTATGAGTGAGTAAATAAATGGCTTCTGTGGTATGAGTTAATTGAACGCCTTAGTAAAGTCTATATATTGTGTTTTATTATTGTTTGCTTTTTGCTAAGAGTCTTTTAATAAATTTGAAATTGTTTTCCATTTATTTGCAATTTTATTATTAAATATTTCTTTTCATTATTTGTTCTTTGATGCACTTTATGAGGTGTGAAAATGCAATTTATTTCAATTCAATTCTATTATACGAGTATGTAGTACTACAACAATATGAGGAATGCAAACAAATTGCGCCATTTATTCATACTCGTGTACCTTTATATGTCAAATGATCACCACGAAAAATTAAAAAAGAAATCAAGAAAGAAACACACATTATTTTTGGTTCAACCGGGGATTACACATACCTTTCGCACATACAGCATTTCGATCAAGTTAAAAATTATATGCATTGTAATAGAAAGTATCATAAAATTCATTTCGAACCGGAAATTCAAATAAAATATGCAAAAAATATGTTTGGTTTATACAAGTAATCCCATGATTCCAATTTAAATTGGGTTGGTCATATCGATTATTTTAATGGATGGTTCTGCCCGCTTTTATTTAGGTTTTCACGAGTATACATATGTATAGTATAGTGTTGTAACGGAACCTCGCCTCTGCAACTGCAGAACATCCGCAAGAAATTGTACCACTGTATCCGCCTCCGCTTTCGTATGACACTTAAAGGTCTTTTAACAGAGGTGTATTTGCGTTTTGTCATGACTGATCTACGAAACGCATCGACTAAAGCTGATAGCTGGCGGAGATGAGCGAGGAAGGATAACTAGTTAGTTAGTTTGTCATATTACATGAAAGGAATTTTGCGGTAGAGCCGGTCTAATTTACGAACCCTTGGGAAATAGCTTAGAGGCTGCAAATTTTTTGTTTGTTAAAAGTAATTTGCCTCTCATTAATTTTGATTAACTATAGGTAAATTTTGTTCATCACTATAAGTTAAAAACTAAATTTTTTTCTTTATTAACCAACCCTGCACTTCCCTCGCCCACTTCCGTTAAAATGGCTTCAGTTACAACCCTAGTATAGTATGTGAGTGTGACATAATTTTTATTTGATAAATGTTCACACGAATTTTTTTGTTGCCACTTAACTGAGGATAGATTAGGTTAGACTAATTGGCTTAAACATGGCATAGAAAGAAATACATAGACTGGGAAAATAGCTCTCATCATGGTCTCCTACTGCCTCGAGATTCTATGTACATATTTCATAGTCTTTGCCTGAGGTCCTCAGCCTATACTTTGAAACGATTTAGAATAAGTAAGCGTCATTTAAACAACGAGAACTGTTCAGTTCGGTTAAATCACTTGGCGGAGGAGATGTGCCAAGATTTCCTTCTCATTACTACTTGTTGTCGGTGAAATCTTAACAGAGTTTTTCCCGGAAGGGGTTGTTAAACAACTTTGTTGGCAAAGAGCGGGAAAATTCATTTAATTTCTGTCTATACTTACACTAACATCATCATCTTCATGGTGTTGGTCTTCACATCTATATGCTCAACTATAACCACCTCGATCCAACTCTTACCAGCATAATAACAAAAAGAAAAACACTACACATGCCTAAGAACCCTACTCAACCCAGGTGGGGATGAGACCCATGCAACAACAAATAATCCGGGATTTGTCTTGATGTCTCATGAATGTGACATGTTTGCAAGTGTTTTGTTATTGACATTGACATTTATTTAGCCTGCAATTGTGGTTTGAACTTGGTGACATTTAAAGACCACATTAGCCATACATATTTAAATTAAAATATAATAAAAAACACTTCATAAGAACTTTAAGGCTTCATATTAAGAAATATAAGATTATAGCTTTTATTAGAAGAAGGCGACAACTATAAACCAAAACAGCAATTCTAATTTGATTTGTTGTCGGTGAGTTTTAAATTGAATATGTGCGATGCCATTAAGCAATATGCAGAGTCATTATGGAAACAAGAAACGCTAAATGCAATTAATATTGGGAAAGTCATGCAAAATTGCAGGTTGAAATAGTACTATTGCACTAGACAACAAGAAAAATTATTCATGAGATAATGGAAAAAATTGAATTTGTACTACTAAACAAAATAACATGATGATTATTTCAAAATCAAACAAGTTTCTACCACATTAATAACAATTAAAACAACTTAAGAAATAAGTAAATCAACAACAATTATTAGCACAAACGAGGGTTGCATGATAAGTAATTCTTAATAAAATATGTTAAAATTTACAAAGTAGTAAGTCTTTAATGGTGAATCTCTTAGCTTATAATCAGTTCTTCAAAAGCTATATCTAGCGATTACATAGTATTGTATATGTTAATATTTTTGCCTGGGGATCAATTTCTTGAAAATCCGATGAGCTCTTCAATTTCTTGTATATCACTTTTGATTTTTTATCCTTTCTAAATTGATAAATTCTGGTATTATTCAAAATGCTTTAACTCAACTGGTCACTTAGTTGTCTAATACTATTGTAGTATACTGGTATGTAATTGATAACGAATGTCCATAATCTCAAAGAAAAATATCGCACAGTCTCGTTTTATCAGAAAAACAAATATGTTCAATTATTTATAATTCTTCGATATTTAATTTTATTCCCATTATCATAAATATGTTGATTGTTGTTGATATTCAATAACTAAACCATGCAGTGACTTGACACTTTGATAGCACTCTTTTGAAAGGTTTTCTTTACGAAAAATACCAGTTGTCATGGTTATTATCATACAACCCTCGTATGTTGTATGGAGTATAAATATTTATGCATTTGTCGGTACAAAGAAAACAAAAATAATTTTTAAGTAAAATATCCTCTTCCGACTCTGCACATATCTGCACACCTGTCTCAATCTCTGAATCTATGCAATCTATCTATGCACATGTACAAATTGATCGTGGTTCTACTTATGCTTGGATACGAATACCTTATACACAAATTTTATATACTAATATAAACATGAAAAAAATGGAACAATATGTACTATATTTCTAATAAAACCTTAGTTCCATTCAAGCCTACATAACATAACAAATTTCAGTGATATTTCTAGGTAAGGAAATAAAAAACTTTCATACACAAAGAAATTACACATAGAATTTTAAATCGATTGGTAATACATGATGACTGTAACATTATATAATGTCAGGACTGATGATAATATCGACATCCAACTAAGTTTTGTAGTTAAAGTACAATAGTTTACCACTGGCAGTTAATGGCATATACATATGATATTGGTTCCATTGGTCTTTTTAGAAGATATACTAATATTTTTCTTTATTTGCAATCTGATGAAAACAGTAGGCGAATTTAAATGAAAAATCACATGTTATTATTTTAAATTTATCAATGAATCACTCGTCCGGAAAGCGGTAAGGAAGATCCAGAAGATGATGCCTTTTCAGGCGACGCGTGTATCTGTACTCGGCAGGCCCATACCGGCTTCAAAATGGTATATACAATAATAGCTTGTTACGTAGATTCAGCTTTAATTTCGGCATGAGGAGCCAACTCATTCCTAGAAGCTTCAAATCTAATTGCTTTCTTTTGGTTTTGATATGAGGTTGCCAAGTGAGTCATTACCCAGTAGAGCAGTATCGTCAGCATACTCCAGCACCGAGAGATTTTCATCTCATAATAATGGAAGGTGACCCTTTAAGAGCGAGAGATATGCCAGATTCTACTGAACCTCTTCTTCCCTCTACATGCATTCATGTAGGTCTCTAATACATATTTCTCTATTCAGTACTAGATATATATATATATCTTTTGTATGGATCCTACATTTTGCAATAGTAGAGAAACTCGCCTTGAAGCCTATAATACCGCATAAAAGTAATACAAAAATAGTGTATATAAAAATTGTGAAATAGGGCCATATACTTAGAAACGGACTGTAAGCTGACAGATAGATAGATAGATCGATAAATAGATAGATATTTAAAAAGACAGACATATAGAAACGTCGAAAGACAGACAGATAGGAATTACAGATGTGAGCTATATCGATTCACCTCGTAAAGCTGGTCATACCCATATGTACATTCAAGATAAATGTACATACGTGTAAATTGATCGAACTTTATGCGGTCCCCGATACATGGTTCTATGCGTTGCAAGCCTTGTGAGATGTGTAATAAGCCCGACTTGTAATATGTGTGGTAAAAAAGTGACACAACTACAATTGGATTTTCTTTTATTATTATTTAAGTGCAACAATTTGGCATCAGCAACAACAGAAAAAAGAAAAACAATTATGTATATTAAATACACGAATTCCAATTGGAAAATTATTTCAGTTTCGTAATGATAACCGTGATTATTTCATTATAACCAACCAACAAAAACAAAAAAAATAATGAAAAAAGGCAACAAAAAAAAAATAAAATTGTGAACAAATAAATAGCGAAACTAAATTTTAAAATAAAAACAAAACAACAAACAGGAAAAATTGTCGCTAAATTGTTTTATGACCAAAAAAAAGTAAGTAAATATTTCTTTTTTGTAATAAAATAAATTGTTTTGTGACGTGTTTTTAATGGAGGCGCGTGAAAAGAAATAATGGCGATGGCGGCATTTGTCAGTCAATAAATTACGACGAAATGTTCTTGTTACTGCTAATGATCATGATGATATAATATGTAATAATGATGTTGATATTTTTGTCTGTAAACTAATTAAAATTTTATTTTAAGTGCGACAAAACAAATCAGTCCCTTGATACTTAATACAATACTTGCAATTATTGATACGAGGGAGAAGACTAAAGCAAGATTTTCCGGGAAACTGTTATAGCAACAGTTGACGCCACTACTATTGAAAGGTGTTATTGAGTCAACTAATTAAGTTGCTATTCAATAAGTATTACTGTCAGCTCTTATATACTTATTATACATTAGATAATCCATATGGAATTCCAACTATAATCAACCGTTTGAAACTTAATTATAGAAATTCTCATAAGTTTGCAGTCGTTAATTTACGCAAGCAAAATACTTGACTTATGAACTGTAATAATGGATTGCTACCCCAATTGATGCCTTACTAAAGCTAACTTGAAAGGGTATTAGGTATAAGGTCTCAAGCATTTTAGCAGAACATTGTGATATATAATATGTACGTAGATTATGCCATGAAGAGAAAAAATAAAAAGATCTACTGTGATAGTGTATTTTGGATAAGTCAACTAGTTTCCAAAACCAACTTAAATTGCAGATGCATTTCTGAAAAAAGTATTAAAATTCCAGACTATCGGGGGAACAGTAATTTTTGAAGCCACATTGACTAGGTGATTAGCTACTGGCCTTTTCTTCCTTTTGAATCCAATCTAATGGACTGTAAACAGTCCTTCATATAGAATATACACAGTTGACATCCTAGCAGTCTAAACTTTATGATTTAAATTTTTCATCATCCACATCTCAAATAAAATCATACACTTGACCAATCTTAGCTAGCATAATTTATATCCATAAGAGAGTAAACAATCCAATACATAAGTACTAATATATGTATAGTATCATCAATCAATAATAATCATCACAAAATGGACCGAAACAGTTTCTTATTAAGTTACACATAGTTACTATAGGAGAAGAAAAAGTCCATTACAACATTACTAAGAAAAATACAGATCCCTTCTTCTATAACAGATATTAACAAACTCCATATCTCGGTTCAACATATGTACTATAAAGATAACTTTCACTTCTCATCAAGTCCAAGTATAACAAAGGCCACTCACACTGACGACACAGCTATAGTTGCTACAGCTTCCAGTGCTATCGCTGCAACGCTTGAACTCCAAGCCCATCTGAACAATATTCAGGAATGGATAGTCAAATGAAATATAATGATTAATGCCCTCGCGTAGGCACTCGAGTATGTCTTAATGGATTGCTAATAAGTTAAATATCTAAGTTATTGGCTAGACAGTTGGTTAACTTGGAAGGACCATAACATTGTGAAAAGACAGCAAATTGACCTAAAAACCTTCCGGATGAGTTGGCTACAAGCGTAGCCTCAAAAACAATTTCGCAGTCTATAAAGCAATCTTAAAGTCAGTCTAGACATAGGGCATGCAGCTGTGGGGCACAACTGCATTGTAGCTAAAATAAACATCTTGCATAGATACCAATTCCTTACTCTGAGAAAAATCACTGGAGCGCCAGAGGAACATTCATTGCGATCTGCAAATGCCAACAAGTCTGTATTAAAATACTACATCATAGTCTAAACTATTCAGACAAATTTGCAAATCATCCAAACCCGCTTACTGTCAACCTGCTAGATACTCTAACAACAGAGCGAAGACTAAAGAAATTCCAAAACTTTAGATCTGCTAACGATTAGAGACTGACTACTGAAGGAAACAGACGTGATATAATTGTTTATTTACTTACAGGGAAATTTAATTAAATTTCAAAATGGCCTCGATCTTATGACTGTACATACAAAGTTGGTGTTGTAAGGATTCAATATTCTAATAGTAGATTTAGCAATTACTGCCGCATTATTCGTAACATATTTTAAAAAATAAAAAGATTAAAAATTACAAAAAAAAATAAAAAAAAATAATGAAAAATATAAAAACAAACCAAACAAAAAAATTATGTAATCAAATGACGACGAAATTCTAGGTTTTGTTTATAATTTTTGTTTTCATATTTTGTCTCTGATTTTTTTGTGTTTTTTTTATTTTGTTGAATTGGCACAAAATATAAAATTTTTTGTACCTTGGACTTGGTTCCAAACCAAGTCAAGTCAAGTCGTCGACGTCCGTTGCTTGTCAATAGCTGATCGGCGTTTTATTTTATTCTTTGCGGGGTTCAGGGTCTAGTTTTTTTGTTAGTATGTAGTTGTAATTGTGATTGTAGTTGTTCATTTCAGTTTTACATTTACTAAGCTTGAATTTATTTACTTTCTGTTTCATGTTTTTTTAGTATTTCCGGGCTAAAAATTATTATGAGTTCACAAACTTTACTTTTCCCATATAAATAAATATTTCTTTCTTTCTTTTTCGATTTATTGATTTCTCTATTTTGTTTATTTTTTTCAATTGACTCGATCTAATTTCATTTCCGTTTGAATTTATCAAATTACATTTCAACATTTCATATACATGTAGTACATATGTATTTACTGTCTGTTTGTCTGTTTGTATTTATATTTATACTATGTATCCATGGACGTACAATACGTATAGCTATGAAAGGCGTAGCCAGGCGCTTGCAAGGGTGAAGTGTCTCCACGCCACCCCTAGCAGGGTGTAGACATTTGATTAAATGGTAAAATTGTCTTGAAGGTCTACTGCTGTATCTTCAATAGTTAATACGATATTCATCCTTTATTATTGTATTGTAATAATCCCTGATATCCGCACTGGAGCAGCGTGTTGCTAATGAAAATGTACGTGCCTTAGAGACCTTTCTGCAACAAAAGACGCAATCCCAATTTCCTTGGTGAAGCCTTGTACAACAAGTAATATAGAAAGGTCCTTCTGTAAACTGCGTCCTGCGAAAACGTGGCTGAGGTCAACGATTTTAGAGAACTATGTATGTATCTGGTACAAAAAAATGATGATAAAATTGCACTTGAACTTTGAAGAATAAATATTTTTTTCCATTTACCGGGCCCCCCAGTTTATGCCCTTGCTAGCTGTGTTACCTGAGCCCCATTGGATGATGAACTAAGTAATTATTGATGAAATACTGAACTAGTCAACTACAAGAAATTCCCCCTAGGCAACAGAAAATTACTTATCTGCTTACCCCTTGGCCAAGTGCTGGATACTTCTATGTTTGTAGCAATTTCAACATTTAAATGGGGAATTTTTTTTTGTCTCTATAGAAGATAAGAATGAATATCTTTAAGCATTAATCTTGGATTAATTCGAATACAACTTTCGAAATGGGTTTCCCGGTTTATAGTTGATTGCAATAAATGTGCAGTCATTATTTGAATGTTATTGTTGTTATTGTTAATATTGTTAATTAGTCTTATTATTGAAGTATCATGCATCTAGATACAAATGCATCTATCAGATACACGAGTGTGTGATATGTCAACATTTGTATGAATAATATAAGCTGTTTACGATTTATTACTGTTGATATTCATTGTTTATTATTATTGTTTATTTCATTACTCTTTTTGTTTGTTTATGCCGTTGTTTTTCTTGTTAATTGCTTCAAAGCTATAAAAAAAAAAATAGTGAAAAAACAAACACAAAATGACAATAACAAAATAACATAATAATAAAATTTAATATAAAAACAAAATTCTTAAAATGTTACACATGCAATTGATCACGTTTATGCATTCCTCGCCGCTTTCTCACCTCATCGGCGCAATATTTTCTTTTTGATATTGTTGTTTATGTCTTTCCACACAGTTATATGCATATTAATTTTGTGCTATGGTTTGTTATATGGGTAGAACCCCGTAGAAATTATCAAAGACCAGGGGACTACATAGATATTTTGAAGGGGTTGCCATATACAGAAATGATGTATTGTAACAACATAGAGGAGAGAGCACAATAGTCTGCCGCTTATTTCAGAGACCACTTAGGATAGAATAGACACGCTGCTTCCCCTAGGGGACGAATTCACTCAGAAGTCTTATGGTTCATTGTGATGACTTGATTAAACAGGTCATAGCTTCTATGCTCGGCTTCGTTCTTAGTGGTGTGGGAAGTCCTTCTGATAGCCTATGTTACTACCAGCATTGCACGCAGGGTCCTACCGAGATAACATACTGAGCCCACTCTAAACCACAACAAAGTAGCCATCCAGCTTAAGGGCAAAGACCCTCTTATATACAAGAATTAAATTCGGTAAATGCAATCGAGATAATCTTAGCTTTAGATATAACCAGAAAATCATGGATCTTTGGACTAATTGTGTTGAAGACTATTTCATTATTCGAGTTATTACAATTTTTGTATAAATTTTCTGTTTGTTTTGCTAGAAGCTTTTTATACCCTTTGGCACCAAAAAGGTTTTAAAGAGTGATCAATGGAGATTACATGCAAATTTAAAAATAATCAAATTGAAATTGTGTTTCGAGTTAAATTTCTTGATTGAGAAAATATTGAAAAATCTCTTTATAGTAAAGTCTGTACCCACTTAACAAGATCATGGAGCCTCAAATGCGTATTTTTAGTTATATCTTTTTCAGCTTTTATCATCGGGATCTAAAGATCCAATGCAAAAACTTAGATTAGAATATATGCAAAATCTCAATACTAAAATGCGAAGAGCGCTATATGTACATATAGGTTTCAGAATTTAGATCAGGAGTGTTCAACTTTTTTGTTGCCCTAGGCCACATTGTGAGAAGACATGGTTACAAAATGATCGTTACTGCAAAGCTACAAGCAAAAAAAAACAAGGTATTCATCATGCTATAGCATCAAGGCCATAAACATGGGTCTCAGTCTTAATTATCTTGTTTTGTCAGATACTTATTTTATATCATAAATTTTTTTTTTCTGTTTTGCATAGAAACGCGCAGCGGAGATCACTTAACTTTTGTAAATGGTATATAAAAATGATTATCTTGATAAGCAGTACTTATGTTTCTTATCAAAACCTTTTATCCATATACTATTTAATACAAATAATATAAATGAACCAATTTTTCTTAGAAATCAATTTTATCAGTCTTGGCATAATATGTATAAAGTGTAAGTAGATAGTTTCAACAAGATGGCGCACCAACTCATACAGCTCGTGCCACAATTGATTTTCTGAAGCCATTGTTCCCCCAACCGCTTGAATTGTGGCCGCCATATCGATCGATGGCTTATTATGCCATTCGATATCAGGGCGACCACTTGTGCTATATCAACTCGAAAAAATTATATAATCAAATTAAATGAGTAAAAAATGTGTTCTATTCAGGTTTTTTTTTTTTTTTGTTTTTGTTTTTTTAAATAAATGGGCAATTACTAATTTGATGATCGATATAATCGGCAGAGACTTTACTTGTCAAACTCTTTCTAACGATCGATCGGATAAAAACATATTTGATAAAGTTATGTTATTGAAAGGTAATTAAGTTTCGGTGCAATCGAATTTATTTTTCTTGTTTGTTTTTCATTGTTTCTCGTATTTCGTCTCAGCTATTATTAAATGATTTCAAAAAATATATTTTATTATTATTGTTTTTCATTTTTGTTTAAATATCCATATCAATAGTAACTACGTTGAACCGCAATGCAATTAACCGTTGATATACCAACAATATTTTCGAGAAAAACAATATATTATTGTTCCAACTTTTTCTGAAGCGAACAAGGGGAGATCTAGTGCAATAAACAATAGATACAAACTCGTATTTTGATAAAAAGTAATAAAAAATTGTTGCCATTTCTTTTTTTGTTTGTGTTTTTGTTTCTTGTTGTTTGTCTTTGGTGTTTATTGTTTTATATTTCCGATTATTTATCGAGTACATTACAAAAAAAAAAAAAAAAAAAAAAAAAGAAACTAAACAAACATTGTTGCTTTTTCCCCAAATTCAAGGTGAAAAGGTCGTTTTCTTTCTTTCTTTTTTTCCTCACTAACCAAAACAAAGAAATTGATACACTGATACAATACATTAATTGAGTGCAGCTTAGCCCTGATGAAGATCTTAATTGGCAATGACATTGACATTGAAATCTTATAAATAATTACATATGGTAGATTTACTACATTTGAAAAGAATTTTGCATATCTCAGGGTGTTTGAGCTGCTCCGTATTTCCAGGCATGTCTATGATTGCTCTCTACTTTTTGGAAGAGTGATCCAGTTTCTTAGAAAAAATTTCTTTGAAAAAGTCTTTCATATTTGTCACTGGTAAACACGGTTTTTTATGTCCATTGTGTGGATTGTAACCTTTTAGAACAACTAAGTATACCCTACCAATAACTCGGCTTCTTTAAAGATTCACAATAGGGTTCCTAGGTGAAATTATGGTGAGCCCCTGTCTATCCTATTCTACTCTATTCTATTCTATCCTATTCCATCTTATCCTAAAGATCACAAAAATTCATGGTAAATTGAATCCTAAAACAATAAACACTCATAAATACTATGTAATTTCTATAGAAAATACATGTTCTACTCTTTTAAATATTGACATTGATCCGCATTTCTTAAAATTTTATTGAATCTTAAATTTGTAATATTTCCCCATTGTTAGAATGAAATTAAATTCGTAATCTTATTAATTAATTTTTTTTTCAAATGAAAAAACCCTAATTTGTATATTGTTACCATAGTTTAATTCACATTACTATAGACAAGGTTACTAAAGATCCATTGCATAAAAGCTAAGCAAAGCAAAGATCTGTTTTGTAGATTAACTCTCTGTACTGGATTATGGCGCCTACAACTGGATTACGTAAGTGTCTATTAAGTATGTGAATACGAGATGAGATGAGATGCTGATGTACGTTTCTGATAAGCAATAATACCAAGAAAGGCAGGCATAGTATACAGTAAAATCTCCCGTGGTCGGACATCTGCTGTTCCAATGTTCGTTATTGTTCAGCTACCGGAATGTATTTTGTATTAAAAATATAACTTTGGACTAAGAAAATTATCAAGTCACGAAATGTATTCGCCTAGGGTAGATGTCCGTGAGTAGAGATTTCACTGTATAAGAAATACACTATGATTGATTACTAGCACAATCTGACGACGACATCTAGTCAAAAGTTCAGGGTTCCTAGACAACAGACCCCATCTAAGGCCTTTGTCAAATGTATGAATAATTGGGGGTCAAACCACAGTCAATATTATCATCGTGATCATGATCATGATTGAAATGATCTATAAATCCATGTGCTTTTTTTTTCAATATTAAAAATCTCAACTGAGATCATCATCATAAGTATTATAATCTCTACATTGTGATAACGATACTGTTGCCATCATTGGTGGTAATGTTGGGTATTTGGCCAATTGAATTGATTTCTTTTTTACTGATTAGAAAAAAGAAAACCATATTCAAGTAATTTCTGATAATGGAAAGTGTACTTTATGAGTTCGATATTGGAATCATTAAATTGTTGAAATGAGACATTAATGGTGAAAGTGAAAACAAAAGAATAAACATGGATAAACAGAAAATCAAAATCAAAATGCTGATAATAGAAATCGAAATCATGTTGTGAATATATTAAATCTATAAATATCAATAGATCAATCAAATATTGATGAAAGGATAAAAGTCAATTGAAACTTGAAATATTATAAGTCTATGTATGTAAATAAACAAGCAACCACAAATAAACAAACAATACCGATAAAAGATAGTGATAAAAAAAATAGTCTATAAATACAATAGATTTTTTTTTTTTTTTTTTTTTTTTTTTGATTTCGGAATAACAAAACAAATCCAAAACCAGGAAATCAATCAGCAATAGTATTTAGTTTAGCCATGCGATAGATGAGACATACACTTCATCGCTTCATTTAGTAAATGTAAATGTATTAAAAGATATTTAATAAATCCTTTTGAGTAGGTGAGTACACTCACTAGAGCAATTTAGCAGTCCGTTAGACCTATTGTATATCAATTCATACTGCATTTGTTCGGCTGAATTTTGGGTATGTATCACGAAGCATCAACTAACCTTCGCGGAAACTTTAAATATTTGCAACATGTGCCATATTAAAAAGCAAAGCAGCGCCCCCAGTTGCATTCTACCCTATGGACATAAATACTAGACTTACAAGTTTCAATAGTATTGTCTTGTAAAGAAGAAACTTTTTTTAAAGAGTATGGATAAAAACTATTCCCAGATTATTTTACTTTTGAATTAGAAATTTGATATTATGTTGGGTCAGGTTTGGTCCCAGTTGCTTAGCATGTACTAATCAGAGAGACAAAAAACCATGCATCTCGAGCACTTGGGATTGTTTTTGTTATATTTGCGACAGGCTAAGAATATCATCATACAAATATATAATAGTGATTGCGGTTTCGCTAATCTTATCTATTTTAGTCTTAGTGAAGCTGCTTCCAATCTGTTCTTTTAAATCTAATATTCATCTTAGTCTTGATAGAAACAATCAATTGTTAAGCCTCAATGACAAATGTTGATAGGGTATCATATTACTTCGCAGAGAAGTTTCTTTTTAGGGTTTCGAAACCAAAGGATGCCGACGGAACCCTATTAGTAAGTCTTCGCTGTTCGTCCACCCTGCCGGCTGTCTGTCTGAAAGGGGGTCCCTATACAAGAAACGTGTTTTTTATATGATATCCAAAGAAGTATGTAAAACTTAATTATTTTGCAAACACAAATCTCATCATAGCATCTGAATGTGATCTCTATTCCATAAAGAAAATGGGTAAGAAAACGTTCGGTCATAGAAACATACTGGAAGTGAATATTTAAACAAAGTTACATTGAAGTTGCATTCTTTAATGAGCTTCCGGCAATCTCTTTTATATTTATCTTTCTTACTGTAAAGTAAAAAGTACATTGTATTAAATCATCTAGAATGGTACGGAAGTCTTCACACAGATTTTGATAGAGAAAATTCTCTATATAAAATTATACAAATTCCGTTACAAACATCAGACTAAAACATCAATAGATACTCATAATTATTAAGTGTAAAGTGTGAAAAAACATTTGTCCAAAAGAGCAATTGATGATTGGGAATTATTGAATGATTGAGGATTTTTGTTTTGTGGATTGTGGGTGCGTCAAAGCTCAAACGCAGCGCCAACAATAGCAAATATTTGTTAATGAGAAACTAATAAGTTGAGCTAAGTCTATTTACCACCCACCCACGCGCTTATACGTACACATAATACAATACAATCATACGTATATACTATGTACAAACATATATACAAATGTAGAGAAATTAACCTTCTCAAGTTAATGCACCAGTTCCCATTCCACAACAATTGTTGCCACCGGCATGTGGAAAATTGTGTGGTGGCGGCATACATGACATTGGAAAGTCTACAATGTGCTGCTTACTGCGAATAGGATGATATAATACATACATATTTATATTTTCCATGTTGTAACTTGTTAGCGGGAAAGTATGAAAGTGTGGAAAACAGTCACTTGATTGGCTTAAAACGTAGGAGTGGCAGCAATGATAAAACTTTTGATATATTGACGGGTGGTGGAGCATGGAGCATGGTAAGCAAGTGTGGTGAATTGGATTATAGTGAATGGTAAGTAAATATGTATGCATAGTGTTGTTAATGGTGAGTATTGTTGAGTTGTGGTGTGTAATCAGTCATCTTCATGATGTGATGCCGGTAATTTTTATTTTTTGTAACAAACAAAAGTGTTAATTATTACTTTGAACATGGTTAATTATTATAAAAACAAATATATATTTTAGCTTCAAATTGTTTGTTTTTTTTTTCTGATGAAGTCATTGTTATTATAGAAATGAAAAATGTACATATGTACATTTTTCGTTCCTTTTTACAATGAGTTTGTTTTTGATTTTGACTCGTTTGCCCTTGAGTTTGTCCTTTCAAGCCAACGACACAAATAAATTGACAGACATGACCAAATATATGTATATATATATATAGAGAGAGAGAGAGCACAAAATATACTTGTTTGTATTTACTTATACAAAGTGGTAACTGTTATACAAATAAATATACTTATATACACACATACATATATATGTATATTAAGATAACTGGTATAGAACAGTTAAGTAAGTTTAGCTATGTGGAGGCTTGTCGCAGTTGGCGCATGTTGTGAAATAGCTGTTGTGTTGTTTGTTATAGGTTGGTGGTCTCTGTGTATGAGCCGCACGTGCTACTCACCCACTCATGTATTGCACCACACCCATGCATTCAAGCACACACAACGCACACACAGATACACATTGCTATACAAATATAACAGGTAAAAACTTGAAAACGGGACCTTTTAAGTCCCATACTCTCTGATAATGTGAAACCTATGCTTTGGATGTCGGTGATGATATTGATGATGCAAGCCATTGAACGTGTTGCGTGTTCATGGTTATTTTTAAACTGATGCAAAAAATAAGTATTTACATACATACATCAGTGTTGTATATATATATATCTATATATATGTACATACATAGATAAGAAAGTGTGAATGAAGGTAATCCAACTGTGCGTGCATGATGACGGAAATGGGATTTTATGGACACACACTGACTGAGCCTAGCTAAGGTGATTTGCAATGTGATCAAATCAAGTAAATGAGAAGAGTTCATTTCAAAAGGTTAAATTAAGGTGAATGAATAAAAAAATGAAGAATATACATATGTACGTATATAATGGAGTTGTTGCTGCCATTGTTATTGTGTAGCTTGAAAAGGCCCACAAAGAAAAATAATGGTGGGTGTGTTTTGAAAGAAAAAATACCATAAATACCATACCCCAATAATCATATAACGCAATCTTTGTAGGTTTTGTCTGTTCAAGCTATATTGTTCATATGGTTGCAATTCCGATCATGTACATACATACCTAGATTACTAACCGATATTCATCGATTTCATTTCATTGCATTTGAAGACAAATGCAAATTGCGAGTTAAAATCACTGATATATAAAAGCTGGTGAAGTTCTAGTCGTCTATTTATCACCATCCCCACCTAGAGGAATTAGCTATCAGCGTTTTGTTTAGTCAGCAATCATAGTGACAGCTGGTAGTGGTGGTATAGTTCCATCCTTTAGAAATCCAGGGTTTATACTTCCTGCTCATTGCTCCAGAGGCAACATTCATATGGTACTTATTAGTACCAGCCACACCCAAACTATTTCGAGTTCCAATTTTAGTCAGCATGCCAGTTACAACTCTCTATTACTGGCCATAGACATTTCGCTGTAAACTTCACGAATTGCATCAATATGATTGAACTACCAAGCTAGCTACTTAACTTACGCTTCAGACTGGGATTGCTCCTTGCCAAAATGGCAAACACTTATGGCTTTCTAGTTGGTGCATCCTAGGGTAGCTATACCAAACAGGAGACCCTCTCTCTCTCCATGTAATGGTAATTCCGGTGGCCTTTTGGTCTTGTAC
This sequence comes from Amiota albilabris, assembly GCA_037040105.1. NCBI lineage: Eukaryota > Metazoa > Arthropoda > Insecta > Diptera > Drosophilidae > Amiota > Amiota albilabris. The sequence continues at coordinate 10,261 of JBANCV010000744.1, read as the reverse complement.
AGCAACAAAAATGACATTCGTGCATCTCCAGCAAAGGCTGTATATCAGTGCTCTGCTGTATATACCAGTTACTAGGATTGAATTAAGAGGAAACCTGATGTTCCCCATAAAAACGTATATAACATTTTAAACATTATTTTAAAAGATATCTAATTTCTTACAAATTCCTTTGATATCATAGAGTCTTTACAATTTAAAATATCTTAATTTACCATTATGAGATATTAGCTTAAAAATTTGAATACACTTTGAATGGGTAATAGCTAACAGCTGATAACATCCATTTCCGATTAAATACTTTAAGTGTTGCAAAAATGGTGCCAAGTTCATTTAATTAGTATCGGCAACTCAAATCGTTCCTAAACTACCTAAAGGGATCAGCTGTTTTCGCAATTGCAAATCAGACCAATAAGAGCAGCAAAGAATAAAAGGAAAGGCGAAGGCAATGATAAAATGTCGTTTTTAATTAAAACTGCAACAAATTCACAATTACGAATAACAACTGCAACTTTGATAAATCAAACTCGTCATGGTCACACAATTCGTGGCAAACCGCCTGGTGTGGCACGCAGTTTGGAACAAAGACTTGAAGGTATGTACGGCATGAGAGCCGGCGAACGACGTGCATATGTGTTGATGTAATCATTCAATGGCATACATTTATATCTTGAAGAAAATAAAATTTATGTATTAAGACATCTCATAAATTCTAGAAGAGAATGTTAAAGATGAAGAATTAGATGCACGCATTAACATTGGATTTCCACAATTGAAGCCATCACGTGCGGAGCAATTGAAGAAACGTTTGGCTCATTTAAAGGCTCAACATGCCAATAACAAACTTGAACAATTAGCGCAAAGCAATCAATGTAAGTGTAAAAAAAATAACTCATAAATATTAATTTGTAAACAGAATCGATTTAGATAACTAATAATAATATATTTTTGTTTTTGTTTAGTGCTCATTGATTTGGATGTTGTCAAGCAAACTTATATACAAACCTCGGGTCAATATGATTTACGTTTGATTGCAGATCATTATGGTATCTTTGAACATTTATTTGGCTCTGCATACTTTGTGCCACGCATCCCTTTAGATATTATGTATCAATTGGATAATGGAAAATACTCACCAGTCTACCATGGTAACATTATAAAGCCTTCAGAGGCTGCTAAACAACCAATTGTTAATTTCGATGGAACCATTGATCCCATAACGGGAAAGAAATCCACATCGGAATCTTATTGGACACTTATAGCAACAAATCCCGATGCACATTTCAGTGGTAAAAGCGATGCTGAATATTTACATTGGTTCATGTAAGCAATACACATTTTTATATTCTTCACGTAGTGAATAGTATTATAAGTTTGTCATGAAGTTTGTAATGCAAAGAAGGCATCGTAGACCCCATAAAGTATATATATTCTTGGTCAGCGTGACGGAACGAGTTGATCTAGCCATGTCGGTCTGTCCGTCTGTATGTAAACAAACTAGTCCCTCAGTTTTTTGAGCTAGAGAGCTGAAACATTATACGAAGCTCTTTTTACTATACGCAACACATTTGTCAGAATCAGCAGAATCGGACCACTAGGAGGGGTACCTCCCATACAAACTTCCTACTCAAATTTATATTGTTATTAGAAACAATTTTTTGTTTTTTGTATTGTTGACTTCAAATTTGGACGCTATAAGTACCTGCCTCATATCCAACAACCATGAAAATTTCAAGACCCTCGAACAATCGGTATGGGTACCTCCCATACAAAATTCAAAAACTTTTTTGCTTTTTGAGCTATCATCCTGAAATTTTAACACAATAAGTTTTTGATCCATATTCATGAACCATGTAATCCTAGGATTACTGGATCGCATAGCTCCCATACAAAAAAAAGTTTTCTAGGCGATGCGTGAAGAGTATTACATCTTGGGCATAGTCGAAGATACCCTTCTTTATGGTTTTTCTTAAAATATGAATACTATGACAAAATAAATATTTTTCTTTTAAAATTCAGTGCGAACATACCCAATGGAAATATAAAAGCTGGTGAAGTTCTAGTCGACTATTTACCACCATTCCCACCAAGAGGAATTGGCTATCAGCGCTTTGTCTTCGTTTTGTACAAACAAAATGGCAAACTCGATTTGAGTGCCCACAAATTGGCAGCAAGTGATTATAATAATCTAGAGAAGCGCACATTTAGTACGCTGGATTTTTATCGACAATATCAGGAGGACATAACGCCGGCTGGTCTTGCATTTTATCAAAGCGATTGGGATAAATCACTAACGAAATTCTATCATGATGTTTTAAGTAAGACACAACAACAGTTCATGATGTTGCATCATATTTCTATTAACCAATTGATTTTTTGTGCAGATATGAAAGAACCTATTTATGAGTATGACTTCCCAAAGCCTTATCTCGCTGATCAGAAACACTTCCCACTAAAGCAACCTTTCAATTTATATATGGATAAGCATCGTGACCAGAAACAAGTCAACAAAGAATATTTGGAACGTAAATTACAGAAAACACATCCATTTGATGGTCCAGAGCCGCCACTTCGTTTCCCCAATGCCCATCCAATTCGGGGTGTGCCATCATGGCTGAAAACAGAGATGAAAAAACAACGTTTACGCATTGGACGCATTCAAGATTATTAATGTTGTTCGTCACAATGTGTTTTCTATTCTGTTTTTGTTAAATGATGATGATAATATCTATTAATATAATAGTATTCAATTGAAAAAGAGAAACACAATGAATTTGTTTTTTTGAAGATTTGCTCATTTCGGAACGAGTGCAAAGACAATGTTTAACTGTATATTTGGCACTATAAATTTTTAATTTGATTTGCTTTGAATTTTTCAGATTTAAACAAGAAAAATACTAACAAGTAACATTTGGTTAATTAAAATTAATTTAGTTAATAAGAAGGTATTTGAGTTGGTTGAATGGTTGGTTGACGTGGATGCACTTTTGTATTAAGTCTGTACCTTACCAAAGGCGCCCACTGGTGGTCGATACATTGCTGGCAATGATAGAACTTGAGGCAAATTGAAAGCATACTTTCGTTTATCAATGTTTTTGACGACATTATCCATGCGTGTGCCCTCACTAAAATGAGAAACAATCAAGACAATGAATGCATGAATGAAAAACAAGACATAATAGTAGTATAATATAAAAATTTCGTATTTTGGATTTACCTTCGCATTGTATTCAATACATTTGGTACATTTTTGGCAGGCAATTGAAACTCTTGGACCAGGACACGGCATTGTTCCAATGTCACTGCCATGCCAGTACGATCTTTGGCACTTTTGCATGATGTAAAACGTACACCGGACATCAGACGGCATGCATCCTCAGCCAAATGTAAAATCTTAACATTCTTCGAGACATTTGCTCGCAGTTGCTCTTCCATGAAGTTAAGAAGATTTAACAAAGCCGCCTCTGGTGCAGGTAAATGAGGTTCATGCTTACTCGGTGTATCGGGTGCCATTAAATTTAGTTTGCGATAACGACTATGATATTGTTTCAGGCGCACAAAATTATCCCAATTCGAACGATGTTGTTCACGTGTTTGTCCCAAAGTCTCGGCAATGGTAGCCTTTTCATTGATGCCAATATTAAAGAAAACTGGAGTGATTTTAAAACATAAAATCGATTTATTTGTAAGCAATGCATAAACATGTTCGGGCACTGGTAGCCGCACTTCAAGTGATTGCCGACAACCTACCAAACTTGGCACAGGCACCGTATGAGAATCACTGCAAATAAATATAGAGTACATATCACATGAAGTTGCTAAAGAAAAAAATCTATATGGTGGAGATGTACATACCCTTGCTGTAGATTACAGCGAACAAGTGAAAAATTCACAGCCGAAAGATCCTCAATTGCAATACACATATCGCTCCACATATCTGATTCATTGCCATACATGGAAAGTAGTCCTTCGAAGTAAGCTAGTGGACCCAAATCACGTAAAATGGTTATGAAGTTTCCTGTTATTTCTGTACCCCATAATTTGGCCATAAGAGCACTTACCAAGGCGGTTAGCTAAAATGGGAAAATGAAAATGTTTGTAATTTATAATTAGATGAGGTGACTGAACTGAAAAGTACGTACCGCTTGAGAAAAGCACACATCACGGCGATACATAATCTCTGACTGTGAGTTATTGCTCTTCATGTCCTGCTGTAATCTTTGAACGGAATGCATAAGACGCGCCGTCTTCAATAATCGATCCATGGCATGACGCAACTTACGCATGGATGGTCTTAGCTCTGAGGTCCAGTCTGTGGTAAGTGATAGGTCAAGGCCATCTGTAAACTTATTACCCTTTTTGGTGATTTGTTCCTTGATTGCATGGGGACTTTGTGTAAGATCCAAATTAAGTGATGAAGTGCCATTGCCATTATTGGCCTGCTGCTCTGACTGATATTGGGCAGGAGATGTGGATTGCTCATTGTTTGCTACTACCACATCAGGTGGCAATACTGTAGGAGGAGTCGCTATAAAACCCGAACGCTTCATATTTGCTTTAGGATTCCTTAAACGAATTGCTGGACTATCGCAACGCCCACAAAAGAATTTAATCTTACTCACAAGACACATAACACTGGCTTCAATATTAAGCTGTGTCAAATCAAGTGGCTCTGGCTCCTCCGTAGGACGATAATAATTCGCCGAAGGTGATGAGCTCATAATTTTAGTATCCAAAAAAACTGCATTATGTGTCAATGACGCTGGCACATCGTCGATGTCAATAAGTTCTAAATGATTCTGTTGTTGCGGTATCATTTCATTGGTCCATGAAAGTGGCAGGGATTGGTACATGGTTTCCGAGTTGTTATTGGCATTGGCATTTTCCAATTTACGTAAATGTTCATTATAACTTTTCACTGTATGCTGAAGTGAATTGATCGCATTGATATCTAAGATCGAGGGACTAGGCGTAGGACTAGGATGCCAACTATTGGAACGCATTAATGGATGAACAGTAGAAGCAGATGAAGTTGTAGCACAACCACTTGTTATATTCAATTTAGATGTACGCGGCCATAGATCGGGGGGAGCTACAATGGGTGTTGCAAAATCCTCCAACTCCGGGGATTTCAAATCCAAATCACTGAGTTGCTTTGTGATTTTTCGAAAAGGTGACATTGGTTCCAATTGCGTCTCATCGGAATCATCAATAATTCGATGTTGTTCTATGAAGGCCACTGCCTCCTCCACAAATGTGGGTTCCCAAATGTTAAGTAACGTCTTCGTTTTGGCTATCATTTCATTGCACAATGGCATCATGCCCTTGGGATTCTTGCATTTGGCCAAACAAAGTAACTGCGACATGAGCTCAACAATTTCCTTGCGTAGTTGTTTTGTCGCCTGTACAGCATCATTGGCTGCCTGCACTTTGCAAGCATTACTCTGAGCCATTTTGGATGATTTGCTTTCCTGCAGTAATCTATAGAACAAATGGTTAAGTAGTGAAACTAAAATAGAGAATAGAATAATAGTCGGCTTACTTGATGAGGCCACCACACTTGCGTTGCTCCTTGGAGTTGTGTCGTGTAAAGGCACCAACGGTTGTTATATCCAAGACCCCGGTGCGATTCAATGTATCATTTTGTGCCCACATGCGCTGCAAATGCAAATTGACAGGTAAAAATTCTAGAGACTCATCGGTTTTCACTGAAGATCGCTTGAAGTTTGTGCCACCATCCTTCTTCAATTGCTGCACATTTTGTTTTGCCTGCGAGTAGTCCTTCAACAATTTCAAATGTGTCTCCAGTAAGTGCATTTGCCGCCATCTCCAATCACCGGTTAGCTCTCCCATGCCAGCGATCTCTTGAAGTAACTCCTTTTCACGTTGAATCCAAATCGAGAGCAATTGTTGAGGGATACTAAAACATATCCGAGATTCCAGCAAGGTCTCATGTACACTTATGTCAGCACCCAGAGCCGAGTGCAATCGATATGTATGCACTTGAGGATTTGCAAATACACGTTGCACACTGCACTGAAAGGGCACAAATAAACGGACACCTAGTTTAGGAGGTAACGATTGAGAACGACGATGAACTGTATGAAGTGAGAATGCATTCAGATAACCAAGAATCAATTACGATATGTATTCCAATAAATACCTTTTTCCTGAGAGGCCTCAAAGACTTGAGTTGTTGAACGTGGTGGCGGTGCTCCCCCCTGCAAGTCATAACTATCCGGTGCCCATGAGGCAATTGTAATGTGGCCACATTCACCACGCAACGAACGCAATGGTATACGAAATCGTGTTGCATCCTGAATGACACCTAAAGCAATCTCAGCATAACCCAATGGCACCGATGTTGATGAGACACGTTCTCGCACATCAAAAACAGTGAAACGTAACAATGTGTCAGCGTTAAACCCGGCACTTGGTCGGAAAACCATGGTACAACAAAAACATGGCGCACATGATTGCTCAATAATCTCGGTACGTGCATACTCACGCCACAAGCAATCATCACCAGGCGCTAGTACTGAGCAAATGACACGTGGATTCGGTAAACGCCCTTGAGCATCACATAACAAATTATCACAGGATAGTGCCGACTCACAAATAGGTAATTCGGCAAGATCTATAATTAGTGGTTAAACATTAAATCAATAATAATTGGTACATTGCAACTAATTCCAGATTTCCAGATCGAATACTATAATATTGTTTTTATTATATACAATACCATTCACATATTGCGTCGTGATACATGTAACACATAGAAGCCACTGTTACTTTCGGAAAGATGTGGTATATGAGGACTATATCTAAGTCACATAATTTTGAGCTATTACGGTTGAAATTTGGCAAAGTAATTTCTTATTGTCGTACCATAATAATACATAGTCGAACATTGTATTTGAGACCCCATTAAGTGTATACACACATAGATATAATACATATTTGTATTAAGGAGTGGTGAACCGATCTAGTCATTCGTTTATTTTTATGGAGAAAAATCTCTCATTTTTAAACTATCAATCTGAAATCTTCTTATTGTCCTATGCTGATAATATGTTTCAGTCGGAATTGCCTAATTACCAGAAGATGTAATATAAACTATCAAAATTTAAGTGATTGGACAAATATGCCACATTTATCTGATCGGACTAATATGCCATATAGTCGCCACCCATATAAACCTAGCAGCAGTAAAAGAAAAATGAATTTTTTTTCTTCGAATTTGTTAAGTTCAATACTATATTATTTTACATTAGATTGATTGGACCAATCATTTTCATATGGGCAGGCATTTCTTCAGCTAGAAAAGTGGGGTTGTTGTTCTTGTAGCTACAAGGGCGGCTGCAGCATATACAATCTGTGCAGCCACAAGAACTGCTGCATGTACAATTGCTGCCTCGAGGCAGGGGTAATTGTTCTTTGATCGAATGTTGTTGGGTGTTTCCGGGACGTAGACCCGACAATTGTGGGTTGGGGTGGTGTGGATGGATGTGAATGATATGTTTACTTCGAACGAACCGAAGCTATTTATTGCATCTTGCATTTTATATATTAGTTTAATTTTATCAAAAAATGTTTCCTTAACTTAAAGAAATATATTTAAATGAACTGCTGACACGACACCACCACCGATCAAGGCATTAATGAATTATAATAAATTTAAAAAAAAAAAATAAATAAAAAAAAATACAATCACATATGCAGTTAACAAATGAAAACAAAATTTAAATTAAATTGTAAAATAATACAAATTTGTCTTTATTTTAATATTAATAATAAGTATGTATTTCTATGGATTGCATATTATGCATAGTATAAACACATGCGGTTTGCTTTGCTTTGGCTTTGTTTGTTTCTCTTTTTAAGAAGAGCGTAAAATAATGTTTAAATATTAAAGTAACAAAGTATAAACAAAAACAAAAGATAAATGTTAAACCGAAACCAATAGCAAAAGAAAATATAAATCATATAAACAAATTACATTGTACAAAATTAAATATGTGTAAATATATGTATGCATTTTTCCATAGTTTTTGATCTTTTTTTTTTTTTTCATCTTCTATTATTAGTAAACCAATCCTTTGATATAACAAAAACAAATTGATATATAAATATAGGTATATAAGTTAACTAATTAACAATGTTGATGATGAGGAGGTAAAGTATAAAACATGAAAGTAAATAATGTAAGTGAAATGGAGTTTATTTTGGTTTTTATCTTTTGAATTTCTATGAATATGCTTATTAAATGACAAAAAAAAATCATAGGATAAGATTGATGTACTTAAATAGATTAATAGACAGAGAACGAGCGCATGAAGGAAACAAACAAATGAATAAGCAGCAAGTGACAGAAAGAAGTATGTATAAATGTTTAGCTAAATGTAATAATAATAATAATAAAAATAATTACAATGTACAAGGCAAGTTTGTGATTTTTTAGGTATTAATTTCTTTGCTCGTTTTTTGTTTTTTTTGTTTTAAAACTACCATAATCTATACATATAAATATAAATTCATCTAGAACTGTATAAGATCACCTTCTTCGACTTTCAATTGTCTGTTACTATTTAAATGTTGCTGCTGTTGTTGTTGTTGTTCTTGCTGCTGATCAACACCAATTGCACTTGTTAGTGGCGCTAAATTTAATAGAGAAGCTTCACTTGCAACGCCATTATCATTATATGGTGTGGCCAATTCAATGCGATTACCCATTGAATTTGTTCCACTACACGTGGATGTTGATGATTTGAATGCGTCACTTTTATTTATTAACTTAGCAGCCAAAGCATTTGCAATTTGGTCTTCAAGATATTTGATTTGACGACTTAAATATGAATTTGATGCAAGTTGAATGCTTTTTACCCAATCTAAACGTTCATTTGATGTACGTGCTGAAATCCTTTGTGGCAAACTGCCTCCAAATTCTGTCAAACACAAAACAAAATTACACAAAAATTAACATTTAAAAAAAAAAAAAAAAAAAAAAACAACAATAAAACAAATGTTTTTGTTTTTTATTATACAAAAATTAGAATAACATAAGAAATTACTGTCGAACTTCTTTCTAGCGAAATTATTTCTATTCAAAAAAAAAAAAAAAAAAAAAAAAAAAAAAAAAAACCAACCCACCTATTACGTAGACGATTTTTTTTTTTCTACAAAACTAAAAAGAAAAAGGTTGTTTTCAATTTTGAAGAAAATGATGACAATGTTATTGATGAAAAGTGCGAGCAGCTTTTTAAAGAAAAGGCGACGCTGGAGGAATTAGGCGGGGTGTTACAATAGAAAATGTAATTATTTGCTTCTGCTTTTCATCAAAGAACGACCATTTTAAAAAACCAGGAACTCATCACGCAGCAAAACTACATAAGCAACGTGCTGAACACGCAGGCAAACAACAATTTGCGGCTGGATGACACAGGGGATCAAGCGCTTATCAAGCATAGGAGCGACAATGGCGGTAAAACTCAGCTAAATCTGGGGTATCTGGTGGGCATCCGAAAGCAACCCCCGGCAAGGCTAAGCCTGTTTGTAAGTGAGCTCGGTATCACGCTGATTGTCAATTACGGATAAGTCTTGCTCCTGACGCGAAATGACCTGGTGGAGTTACTGGCTCAGAACTCCATCACCGTCATTAATAATGAAGATGAAATCAATCATAGCTAAGAAATACTTACGCTTAATGCGGGAGGCAGCTAGATCACGTTGGACCCGAACAAGATTGAGTCGGGTACGGCGGGGGATCATCTGATTAAGAGCGCGAATTTTGAATATATAGGTGCAGCCACCCTATATTTGGAAACCCTAACTATACCAGTAAATATCGTAAATCCCCCCACAAAGGCATACATATCCAGAAATAAGGTCTGCTTAATGATAATTAGTCCCCCTTTTATCCGCGATAAATTTGAAGGCGAAAGTGATGCTGCCTGGATAGATCGAATGATGCCAGTAGATACTCGCCGAGATTTTCCGGTGAATGCTAATTATGCCTGGCACGGTGGTATCCATATTTTGCATAGTGATAAAGGCAGCAAAGTAGAATATATACGTGCCATAGCTGATGGTACGGTGGTTTCACTGCGACAGCCAAGTCTGGAAAAACTAGACAAACCTCCATTTTATTATATTGGGGGAACTGATTGTGGCTATATTCTGTTGAAGCATGAAACTGAAATAGGTAGTGGAGTAAAGGCAAAGATTGTATATTATTCACTTTATATGCATCTCAAAAGCATTGTTC
>JBANCV010000743.1:0-26788 GCA_037040105.1 Amiota albilabris | reverse complement strand
AGATAATCAAATATTTAGGTCCCGTTAAAAGTTTGTTTGTTTCACTTTGGCTAAGCAGTAATATACCGCTTGCCTTTTGGTGATCGGGGGATTGCCCGTTCCCATTCTTACACTGAACCGAGGGCGTTTATTTTTTGTTTTTTTTCCACTCTGCACTCAAATTTGTTTATGTAGAAGATTACAACTGATGAGCTCTAACACAATAGCGCGAGAGACGAAAGAGTAGATGCGAAAGACTCGATAAGCACACTAAAGCGAACGATTTTTAGCAAGCAACCTTTCACAAGAGTTGGTTTGAGAATGAAATATAACGGTTAAAAATAAGTATTGCAAGAAAAAAAAATTCTTGTATATTTTTCAAAGTGCATATATGAAATATGGTTAAGAAAATGGCATAAAATCTATTTTTTTTTGTATCACTCACTTATTGCATTATCCATCGCACAAGTAAAATATAACTGAATTAAGATTAACTGAAGGTATTCATAATCTAACTGCTTATGAATATGACTAGCATTTCAAAATGGTTGTAATGAATATGGATCAATCATAATCATTCAAATGAGTTTGACTTGACTAGTAATAATAAACTATTCATTAATAACTAGTAAGCGTAAACTATTCAAATATTCATTATTTATTCAAATAGTTTCTTGTGTTTAATATAATGCAATTGATGAAAAAGTTTTTATACATAAATTTACGTCGTCGTTGGCGAGCGAGGTGAAGTGAGCGCAGAAGTAAATATTCTACGCATTGACAAAGAGAGGGAGAGAGTTTAGCGAAAGAATATTTTGCTGTTGTTTTGTTTAGTTTTAAAAATATAGTGCAACGTCATTTAAGGGACTGCGCATTTTATTTCGTTATTGACATTTTGCATCGAGTGACGTCAAATGGAGTTAACATTGTATTTTTGATTGCACTTACCAGTTGTTCAAAGTCTCTTTTTCATTCCTCATCCATTATGTCCGTATTAAAAATGATTATTTTAATATTTTATGATTATGTGAATATATTATTCATACTACAAAATCAAAATATAAGTGAAACTCAAATTCTTTTCTAATGAATTTGATTGAACCAACCAACAAAAAGGCTGTTTTACTCAATGCACGTGTAAATTCGGCATGACGTGTTTCAGTATATTTCAAAGTGCTGCTACTGCGCAAAGTGTTGATACTGACGGCACTATTGTTACTGTGCACAGTATTGCTATCCCACTTATAATGTCCCATTTCCTCTCACTAAAATCACACGCTCAAAACAATTACTGAAAATATCGAATATAAGAAGTAACACTCACACGTTCTCTGAAGCCAACGGCCATAAGCAATGCTCGCATCAAATACAAATATTGTAGAAACCAGGAAGAAGGGTATCATCGACTATGAAAACGTTTTTGTGATTTTCCACATTTTGGCTGTAATATTTGTATGGGAGCAATATGATCGAGTAAACCTAGGATCATGAAATTATATATGTGATGAATATGGGCCAGACACTTATAGTATCCAAATTTCAGTTCGATAAAAAAAAAAAAAAGTTTTTCTAATAGAGACATGAATTTGAATTTGCGTTTATATATATATATACGATCCAGTAATCCTAGGATTTAAACGAATTATGAATATAGGTCAGAAACTTATAATGTCAAAATTTCAGTTCGATAACTTAAAAAACAAAAGTGTTTTTCTAATAAGAACATGAATTTGGATGTGTGGTTTGTTTGGGGGGTACCCCGTACTATCATGCCGAGTCACAGTAGAAGACACCAGACGACTTCATGCGATTATCATACTGTATCTTAGCAGACTTCACCAGACAACCGTGGTAATGCAAATCACAGGGAAGACGCTGGAGGCAAATAAAAGGAAAACCGCAGACATGATCTAAGCACAATTGATGAACTGCTGGCAGCTATTGCGGAGAAAGCTAGCATAAAAGCTGAAGAGCCAGATCGACAGTTGAGGACATAAGAACGGTGGTTGATATAGCTAAAGACGCGTTCAGCAAGGGTAAAAAATGTGCTGGATATCAGTAACTCATTTAACTTGGCAAACTGTAGAAATATTCTACTGGTGCTAAGAGGTTTTAAAATACCGCGATACTTAATCCGTATTATCTGCAGCTATTCAAACCTGCGGGTACTGCTATACGACAAAGAAGGTCCCAAAAGCTATAAGGTCACCGGAGATTTTCGACTAGGATCTGTGCTGGGGCCAACGGTTTAGAATGCGATGTACGACGGCATCCTAAAGATTGGATTGCCAGCAAGCGCAGCAGTAGTAGGCTTTGCAGACGAAATTGCATTGGTAATAACCAACAAATGTGCAGACTGCCCACTGCAAACGTGCAATGATGCGATAGCCAGAGTTCAACACTGGTTAAATAACGTCAATATTGAATTAGCGGACCAAAAAACGAAACTGGTCCTTATCAGTAACTGTCGGAGAAGAGGGAGACTCACTATATCTGTCGGTGAAAATGACATCGAATTGCAGCAATTGATAAAGTTATTATTCATGATAGGCTAACTTTCAGAGAGCTCCTAACAGGAACCAGAAGAAAGGCGACCAGAGTCAACAACGCGCTTATAAGTATACTCTCCAACATCGGAAGCGCTCAAGTTGGTAGAAGAATAATCCTCACCACAGTGATAGACTCCATAGTACTGCATGCCGTCCCAATTTGATCAGGAGGGAAATCGAGGTGGCTGAAAGAGGTACAGCGGCAAAGCAGATTTATACTACGTTTATAAATCACTCGAAGCGGTTTTCACTGAGATCATCCTTACGAATACATAAATTCATTTTCAGTTCGTTCTGAACACGAGAAGTGTTTTCACTAAGCGCATATTTCAAACCCACCTTTTTTTCGGGAACGGAATTTATGTGTCTTATAAAAGCAAAGCTTATCGCAGACTTGTTGAAAATCAGCTGCTCGCAAAATATTGTTTTGTGAAGTGTTGGCATATGATGCAAAAAGATGTTTGTTTTTTAAATCAGATTGTACAAATCCAATGTTCAATGTATAATCCTTATTCTAATTTTCATTCTATACACATTACATACAACATTCTACAATGATTTTTAAATCTATAATTCACAAAATCATTGAGAAAATGATAATAAAGGAAAATAACTGCAGAACAGCATGTGCATACAGGACGGTGTCAGATGGTGCGATCTGCGTTATAGCGAGCAAAATACCTATTGCTTTACGGGCGGAAGAATTAAAAAGGATATACTCACTCTCGAAGACAAGAAGGGCGAACGCTTACGCTCCTTAGTGGAATGGCAGAATCAGTGGGATCAGTCCTCGGTCGCTGAACTCATATATTAATTCCCAGGGCTGATGAATGGGTCAACCGAAAGCAAGGCAATGTAGATTTCTACATAACGCAACTGTTAAGTGGTGACGGAGGTTCCTTCACTTTTACAATTTCACAGAGACCCAACATACCCGGGATACCCCGATGAAGATGCAAATCACGTGATGTTTCATTACATATGGAAAGCGCCGAACCGGCGATCCAGCTTGGTTTTTAGAAAACTTGAAAGCAGTATAGCAGATCTTCAGCTTCAATTTCCAGTATGAAACATTTGCTTGAAGTGTAAACAACATATTGTTTTTTCGCTCTCAATATATCTAATTTCGTACCAACAAAACACCATTTGCGGGAAGTTATCGTATACATCTTTAATTTGAAGAAAAGTGCAGCTGCAGCCCATCGATTGCTCTCCGAAGCATATCCGGAGTATGCTCTCTCGATTTCACAGTGCGAAAGATGGTTTGTACGCTTTAGAAGTGGTGATTTTGACGTGGAAGACAAGGAGCGGCCCGATCACCCGAAATAGTTTGAAGATGCCGAATTGGAGGCTTTACTCGATGAAGCCTCATGTCAAACGCAAGAAGAGCTTGCCAAATCATTGGGAGTAACACGCCAAGTCATTTCGCATCGTTTACAACAATTGGGAATGTTCCAAAGCAAGGAAATCGGGTCCCATATGAATTGAAGCCGAGAGACGTTGAAAGACGTTTTTCACGTGCGAACAACTGCTTCAGCGACAGAAAAGAAACGATTTTTTGCATCGTATTGTTACTGGCGATGAAAAGTGGATCCATTACGACAATCCCAAGTGAAATCATACGGCTACTCCGGCCATGGCTCATCATCGACGACCAAGCCAAATATTCATGGTCTGTATATGGTGGGACCAGCTGGGTGTGTTGTACTATGAGCTGCTGCAACCGAATGAAACGATCACGGGAGAGGTCTACCGACGACGTTTAATGCGTTTGAGCCGAACACTGTAAGAAAAACGGCCACAATACGCCGAGAGACACGGCAAAGTAAACATGACAATGCTCGGCCCCATGTTGCACAGGCCGTGAAAACTTACTTGGAAACGCTCAAATAGGAGGTCCTACCCCACCCGCAGTATAGCCCGGACATTGCTCCATCTGATTGCCACCTCTTCAGATCGATGACGCATGGCCTGGCTAACCAGCACTTCCATTCTTACGAGAAAGATAAAAAATGGGTCGATGACTGGATCGAGGCCAAACCGGTCGAGTTTTTTCGCAATGGAATTCGTATGCTACCAGAAAGATGGGAAAAAGTAGTGGCTAGCGGCGGACAGTTCTTTGACAATTAAACATATAACCATTTTTTCTCAATAAAGGCTCTAAATATGACAACAATCTCGCATTTTTAATTTGCGCTCCCAATATAAACATATAATCAACGATTTACATACTCAAAAAAATGAAAAAAAGAGGTTTGCCACACACTCTCATTCAAATTTGGTTGAAGCAAAAAAACGTCCTTCTACACTAAACTCAAACTAAAGGTGATGGGGGAATTGTAGATGTTGACTGACACAGCAGATGATTTTTTTTAGAGCGAGGTCGTAACAAAGCGTGCCGGGAGAGCTAGTTTAATATAGACTTTCTATAAGTTTGATATAACTTTTCAATCTATTTAAATTACAAATACATAAAAAAAGATGACTGAATTTTTGTTTTGTTGAAATATACAGTGACTCAACTTTTGCTTGAAAGCTGTTATGAAGCGGGAAATGTGATCAACAATATCGTTATGTTTTAGAGTTATTACGAGCTTTCGTTAGTTGGAATATTACCGTTAGTTTTTTCGTCAGCAAAGCTTAACTCAAAAAAGTCAGTGGATCAATTAGTTGAGGTTAGAGCATTGATTAACAAAGAAGTTTTCGGACTAGCAAATTTTTATCCAAACAAATTTCTTTTGAGTAATTAGTATTTGAGGCGATAATTAAAGGTGTGTGCACTTATTTAATATCATTGGGAAAGAATTTTGTTAACCAAATGTGCATTTTGTTGGGATGTGATTAGATGGACGGCCTGTCCCGTTTTACAGTTAAGGAAGTAGAAAAACTGGTACATGAAAAAAAGAGTCATAGGCAAATTGCTCAACAACTGTTTATTTCAGTGAACTCTGTATCACGAATACGACAGAAAATGGGAGTAAATGTGGAAAAATATAAGCCTGGCAGAAAGGCTTAATTGAACACTGTTGTCCAAAGGCGAATTTTACGGCAAGTGAAGCTTGGATTGCAAGACAATGCCGTCAAAATTAATCGAGACTTAAGGCAAAATCTCGCGATCAACGTTTCGGACGAAGCATTACAAAAAGTTTTGCGAAAAAACAATTTTCATGGACGCGTAAAAGTTAAAAAGCGCTTGTTGACACAACGGCATAAAGATAAACGCCTAAGCTTTGCTAAAAAATATAAAACCTTTACTGTCGATGATTGGAAGTTGAGTCACTGTATATCCTTTTACCTTATATCTAACTGCAAAAGATATACTTATTGACTAATTTCGTGCGAATAAATGCGCATGTGGGTGACCTGCGTAAACGTGAATAAATAAAATTGTTTACGTGGTAAAACAAAACGAAGGTTATATTTGCAATTTGTAGGTTCTTATTCATAGTTTCTATGATATAAATAATAATTTTTTGGTCATTGTAATTTTTTTTATTTGGTAGAATAAGTGTTTTTTATTATCATTATTTTATTTAAAATCCTTTAACTAAATTTGGTGTTGTCTTGTATTTCATTTCTTTTGACTTATGCAGTTCACTCAAGGAAACCATCATACGCTCACAACCCATACAAAAACAGCAAACAATGGCCCAGTGGTTTGATGACCTTATGTTTGGCATAGAACGAAATGTTTCCACAAAAAATAAAGAAAAGTAAGTTCGAATATAGGAATAAAATAAGCAAACATTTCAATAAATTTTTAATCAGATTCACACAGAACTTATCAACATTTCGTCGTGACGTCGTCAATTTGCCAAAGTCAGTGTCTTACAGTTCTGGTTAGTATAGTATAGAAATAATTAAAATACTCAGGGTCTTCACGCAAACTTGTAAAAAAAAACACGACATGCTTAAACTTTAACGCTCAATTGTGTGGATGATCTGCTTTGTTTTTTAAATGCGGTAATCGTGTATTCAGTAAGAATCAGTTGTTTTCGTATTCACAAAAGTAAACAAACAAATCAAAATGTCAATCACAAAAAGTAAATTTATTGTATTAATTATAGAAATTGCAATAAATAATTTATTCTTCGTACTTCTATTTGCTGTAAATAAATTGTTATTTAATCTGAAATAGTTAAACATTTACTTTCACTATATGCACAATAAATTCACAATGTTGACCACCCCCAGTTAAAGCGGTTTAATCTACTCATTTGTCGATTTGCTTAATTTTTCTTTTGTATGGACCATATTAAAGCAAATACACGTTTGCGTGAAGACCCTAACTATTTTTACAACTTGTGCTCAAACAGAGTATGTTAAGTTAATACGGATATAATGGTATGTATGTAACTCCCACAAAAAATAAAGTGGGAACCAAGAAACTATTCATAGAGATGACCGCACACTCTTGTTAAGCTAATTTTAAGATAGTTATTTTTCTTGATCATAAAATTCTGCAGAAAGAAAACAAAAGCAACAAAATTTAGATTTACCCAAATTGTCGATGCTTTTTGTTTAAAAAGTTTTACAAAATTTTTATTCACAAATATGTATTAATTATCTAAAAAGTATTTCATGCAGTAACTTCTATATTTTTTTTTTTTATTTATTAGAACTAGGTTATAATTTAAAAATTATAATTACAATTATAACTATAATTATAATTATGACAACAACAGAGGCCTTCAGTTCAGGGAAAGAGTTAGGAAGGGTGGGGAGATTCTTAAAAAAGTGCAGGACCAGACTTGAACGGGAATAAAACTCGCGACTCTACGATGAAAATTCGGCGCACTAACCTCCGAGCCAACGAGCCAGTCAACGTCTATATAGTAGGTAACATTTAGTGGTCACAGCCATAGGCCAAAATAAAAAAATCAAAGTCAAATTTTTGGTACCAAATAGGTCATTTCTATTTCATAAAAGACTAAACTTTTCAAAAGTAAAGTTCATTTTGTTTTATTTTTACCGTACTCCTTAAGACTTGCTTCAAAAGAGAGAGAATATAATTAATTGGATCTTGCAGTATAATTCAATTTCAGCTAAGGTTTTAATTATGTCGCATCCAAGACACCGTAATGAAATTTCATTTATTATATTAATCAATGATTTAAGTTTCTAAATTTTTAATTTCAGCTGCCAGAAATTGCCAGACTTTGTTTTATCAACCACAGACTAAAGCGGTCTC
The DNA here is from genome assembly GCA_037040105.1 of Amiota albilabris. Lineage (NCBI taxonomy): Eukaryota > Metazoa > Arthropoda > Insecta > Diptera > Drosophilidae > Amiota > Amiota albilabris. The sequence goes on along the minus strand of JBANCV010000743.1, from coordinate 19,069 downwards.
ATTGGTTTTCGTTCCTTTTTCTAATGTGTAGCTGTAAATTTCTTTTATGTTGCTGTTATGTTTTCGAAGTGGGATGTGCTAGTACTTCTTGTTCAATGTGTTTTTTATTTTTTCTAATTTAATTTCTTTATATATTGTTTTTGTGATAGAAATAATTAACCAATGCGAATATACACGCATTTATGCTATTGAACATTAAAAAAAATAAACGATATTCGGTATTGAAAATAAATGATCTACCATTGATACAAAGGAATTAGAACAACCCATATAGGTATTATATTTGCAAAACAAGTAACGGATTCTGGAAAAATGAAATCGCATAAAAGTTCTTTTGCAAACCTATCCCGATTGGCTAGAACGAAATGAAATGATTCTATTGAAATCATATTTTCAAACATCTGACTTGAATGAAGATCGTGGACGTCCAGGAGTTGATTTTGCAGGGTACTCTAAGAGATCGGTTGGAGAGCTCTCTGAGGAAGCTGCTGAATCCAGGAACAAAGATATTAAAAAGTTTCGACGTCAGCATATTCGTAAAATCTCGCGCATTGCAACAAACACGAATTTATTTAATCGGTTCCTTTTAAGTTCTGACCCTTTCATAACAGGACAGCGAAAATTATCGTGTAAAGAAAAGTCGCACTCATTTAATTCCGTTCTTGATTTGCTGGATTGAAAGAATTTCAATTTAAAAAATAATTTTTATACATATAATATAAATAAATAAATTTACGTAAAAAAAAATTGCGTTAAAATTTGGGTCGAACCCCCACCATTTTAGTTCTCTCACTCATACAAAGACGTAACCAAAGTTTCAGGTTGATATCTCCACTGGAAGCATTATCAGTAATTTGCTATTTGAAACTTTATATCTTACTAGTGTTTATAGACATTATTCTTGTCTAGTAAGTTGTCAATATGAAAGCGTATCAATCAAAACTTTCTTCTATTAGAAATAGTATAAGTACTTATTTCATCGGTTCAACGGTGTAGAAGGTGATCTCTACAGAGCCATCTTGTGGCGAGTTATAGTAAAATTGGTGGAGTGACAATATTTTCCGTATTCGAATGCTTATTTACACCGATTTTCATGGCGATCGGTTCAACAGTGTAGAAGATTATCTCATAGCATAAAAACCTTCATGAAAAAATACATATACGTGCCAAATTTCATGGTTTGATCGGTCAAACGGTTGCGATGTTTAACGCCGTCATACTATTTTTTGCGTTAATTTTTATATACATATATAAATAACAGTTGTACACCTGCATACTGTATGTATAAAGATCTTTTTTAAAAGTTACGTTTATGGAAATATTAACTCGAAATTCCAGTTAAATCATTCTTATTATGTTTCCCTTCAACATATTCGAAGATAGCCTTCTTTCTGTTTTTTTTTCGAAATAGTTATAGAAAAATATAAAGCAAAAATTTTAATGATATTAGTATATACACTTATACACTTTATCAATTATATATTTCATTAATTTTTTCTTTTGATCTTTGATTAAAAAAATGCAGTCCAGTCCGTGGTCAGTTATTGTTCAATATTTTAACTAACGATTTGCTATCTGCCATTACACTTGCTAACATCTTAATGTCCTGATGATGTAAAGTTATGCTTATCTATAGTATCTACTGTCCAATAAAGGTTTCTTCAACAAAATCTTGATTAATGGATCCAAAGCTGCATTTCATAACGTATATTCTCTCTTCTAATATTAATAAACCTAGAAGCGTATTAGGATACATTAAACGTTAGTCTAAACAGTTAAATGATCTATAATACTACTAAAATATTATTCACTTCTTTTGTTTAACCAATCCTTGAATGCACTTCTTGCGTATGGGACCCACAATTTAAAACATATAGTGACAGTATTGAATCTGTTCAAAAACAAGTCTTGCCTTTTGCACTGCATAACTTTTAATGGGATCAATCTTACAACCTACATTACGAATTGGTATATAACTGTATTTCTTCTGCTCAGCTAAAATTTAATAAAGTGGCATGGGATAATAAATTTTTTTTTTTTTTTTTCATTTTTATTATTGTATCTAAAATATAAATAATAAAATATCATAATTCGTACAAAACGATCATACATGTTGCATTGTAACGTTCAAACATGTTCTAACATAGTTTTGTTTTCTTTTTCAACACTCTTCCTCAATGCAAGCATGTTTACAATATCATTTTTACTTAAGATTTAGCAATTTTACAAACTCTGTGTTTTTTTCTTACATAAAGTTTTCGTCAACACATCGGCTATCATTACGTCAGTTGATACATTCTTCAAATTAACATGACCGTCATTAACAATTTGACGCACAAAATGATATATCGATATGCTTCGTTCTTGCATGATGAACTGGATTCTTAGCCAGTTGTTGTGCGATCAAATTGTCTCCATACACAATCGTTCCGATATTGCCAACGCCGCACCCAATCTCAAAAATGAGTCGTCGCATGGCAACCGTTTCCTTACATGCAATCGACAATGCCATGTATTTATCATTAGTGCTACTGAGTGCCACACTGTTTGGATTTTCATGAAATAGGAACTCCAGCTAAGAAAAATACGTATCCTGTATGTGATTTGCGGTCGACCTTGTCACCACCTCAGTCAGCGTCAACGTAACCAATAAATGCTTGCCCGCACTCCTTCTAGTGCAACTTCAGGTCGCTTGTAGTTGCAAGGTGGTGCTTCTTCCCCTCAAGAAGCTACATGTGCGGATCATGAATCCGTTGAGCTACTTTCTTAACTGAATGCAAAATATCTGGCCTGGTCGTTAACGACAACCACATCAACTCACCAATTATTGATTGGTATGCCTTCGCATCTACCTTTCGACATTGACTGTTGTCACATGCTACCTGTTGATGGCCGCAGGTCTGCAATTTTCAATGCCATGGCGTTGCAACAAATCCTTGATATATTGCGTCTGGCTAAGGTAATCTCACCTAGTTCTCCTTGTATCTCCATACCAAGAACCAATTCCAACGGACCCTTGTCAACACATTCAAAACCTATTGAAATGAGTGCCTTAATGTTGTTTCGACTTGCATTCTATAATGAGATCATAAACATAAACCAGTATTAGTGATAGATTACCTCCTTTCTGTTGTCTATATACCCATGGCTCGTTGTCTAGCTGACAAAATCCAATTAAACGTAAAACACCATCAATCTTGGAGTTTCACTCTCTTCCTGACTGCTTCAGGCCGTATGTAGCCTTTTCCAGTATGGCCGATCTTGAATACCCAACCATACGGTACTCTTTGCCTTTTGGTTGCAACTTGCTCTAGTGGTGACATTTGTCAAGCGCCACTGCAATAGAACCAAAATCTTTTAGATGACTGATTGATGGTTTCTTATCTGTCCGCGCTTCCATGGCTGTCATGTTGATAAAAGCAATTGTGGGTAACCGGTTTCTGTGTATTTGCACAGCTGTGTAAATGGCCTTAATGACTGACGCGCCAAGCTTAAACTGCACCAGCAAACATCTTGACATCCATCGAATGTCCTGTTTACGTAGTCGCAACCATTTTCGCTACGAATACACTTGAGATTCTTTCCAGTCTGACGCTCCAACAAGTTCTTAAAGTCGACAAACTTTTCAAAGACCTCTTGTTTGAAAAAACCCACATAAATATTTACATCAGTGTGTACCGACTCCAGCAACTCGGTAGCACGGTTGTCTGTTGTATCTTGCTGACCATACCTATCTTATATGCCATCATAGATGAGAAATCTACTTTTTCCAATCCTTTCACCATATTCTTCTTAACAGCTAGCTTCCCTTAAACTAGATTAGTCCAAATGGCCATACCTTTTCTGCTACAAGGTTCCGTCGCTCCGAATTGTAGCAAAACAATCTTTTCACTTTCCACCAAACATGTACAGGCTACCAGCTTTTTTGACTTTAAATATACACTCGCCATCTTGCACATCTTTGGCACAATTGCTCTCAAAACGAACACTGCAACCGTTATGAACGGCTTGACTTTGTAGTTTAACTTCACCTTTTCCTTCTGATCGTAAGAACCCAGCGTCAGCCAAACCAATCATTTCTGTTTGCTCTTCGAATTTCGTGAACAATTCTCTATCACAACACATATGACTAGTCGCACCACTGTCTAGACACCACATCGAACGATTAAAACTAACGGTATCTAACATACGTAACAGACTGCAATGCTTTTGTTGCTCTTTCTTCGTGCCCTCTTTGCGCTCATTCTTTGTTCCTTCGTTGACACATTGCTTTTTTAAGTGCCCACGCTCACTTATTACAAACAACGTTTTTGCTATTCCTCTTTGCTTGTGTGTTCTGTTTTTGGTGAACTAATGCAGTTGGAAATGCTTGCGCGTTCTCTTTTACATTTACACTGCCCTTTCGTTCCCATTTTTCCTTCAACTTAATACAAAGAATGTCGAATGCTGGCAAAACATCACGCGTCTCAATATCAACAACAAAGTTTTCGTACTCGCTTGGCAGACTAGACAACAGAATGATGACTCGTAGCTCATCGTTCATTTCTGTTCCCACTGTTCCAATTTGATCGATGATCTCCACAAATTGGTTCAAGTAACTTAACCACTCATGCTTTGACCATCCGCCATCCGTAGACCCAGAAGCTTCTTGTACAGTGACACTTTGTGTACTGATCCACTAGGCTGGTGTACATCCTTTATCTTCGTCCACGCCTCATTGGATGTGAGACTGTGCTTGACATAACACAACTTAGTTGGCTTCATACTGAGGATTATCATGACCAGCGCTTTTTGGTCCATATTAGTTTAGTTCAGTTAAGTTCCTCGGAAACACTTTCCTCCTTGATCGCTCCCGATACCACGCTCCATAGCTTCGAATGTTCTAGGAACCTTCGCATCTGGACACTTCAGGTATCGTAATTACTTTCCTTCAGTTTTTCTATATTGTACAAACCATTCATAGTGATTTACTTTATAAAACCGTTCACTTTGTTTGCCGACGCAAGCCGTTGCTGGTGCCCATAACCTGTTGTTTTTAGGATAGCTTATTAGCGACAAAAAATATTATTAATACAAAAGTGACAAAAAAGTAAATAAATAAATAATAAAGCAATCGATCATACATGTTGCATTGTAACGTTCAAACATGTTGTAGCAAAAATTTTTTTTTTCAACAGTATCTCTCAAATATTTGAAACTAACAATAAGTGGTCAGATCTTATAAACGAAAAATAAAAAAATTTTATTCCATAGCCATTGCTCAGAAACAGATGATTATACGAATTGTACAAATTTGTATTGGAAGCGAATAGTTTAAATCTAATTTGTGATTATAAATATATTTCTTTTTTTAAGCGCTTGTGTCCTTCGTCTTGAAGAAATTTTTTGTCCAAAATATTGGGACTCAAGTTTGCTTGTATATTTTTTTTTGGTCAGCCTCTTCCAGCCACTTCTTCAGCGACAGTGGGTATATTCAGGTCTGAGTGGATATTTACGTTTTTTATGTAACATGAAGCTCCAGTGATGATTCTCAAAGCTTTTGCATTGCTAGCTCGACGTGGAGTTGCGGTATTCAACCAACAATACTAAACCGGTCTAGTATGATTCGAATTGGTACCTGCGGATTTATCCAAGGGGTCGCCGATTGACATTATTCAATCTAATGTTTCAATGCATCGTGATATAGAGTCATAAAGACAGGTAGTCATGTAAAACAAACGACTTAAATTGCATAGCAGTTCCCCACATCTCTTTTCCATATGTCCAAATTGGTTTTAACATGGCTTAATACAATTTCATTTTGCTGAGGTATGCTCTGGTCATTAATACTCAGAGTGAATGTGATGTAGACGCATTTGGATTCGTTAACTCTATTCTCCAAGTTTTGTAGAATAGTTATTGAAGTTCTTTTATTTTCATGAGTACAAAGAGTTGAAGTGTCATCGGCAACGTTAATGTCATTGTTTGGTTTGCTGTTGGCATATCGGACGTATATAGTACAATTGAAATGAGGTCCAGAATGCTGCCTGTGGAAATCCAGCATATATTTTACAGGGCCGGGTGATGAACTTTTTTTGCTTCACGATAAATTGTCTATTTATGATATAGTTTTGCAACAAGAGATGTACATTAACATGCAGTAAGTCTACAGATTTTATGATATGATTTTTTTTTATTTGCGCTACATCTAGGAAAAGTGCAGTGCAAAACCGTTTCTTTTCAAACGCATTTTGAATAAGGGAGATGATCCGATGAACTTGCTCGATTATAGAGTGTTTTGCTCTGGATCCAATTGGTGTCAAGAAACAAAACTTTTCTCATGAATGTTACGCGATATTTCTTGTAAAAGAAGTTTTTGGAACAGTTTAGAAAGCACTGGCAAGAGGCTAATTGCATTGCCCTATATGAAGTAACTTGGCTGGGGTCTTTCCAGGGCTTTGCAATCATTATGATTTGAGATGTTTTCCAATCTTTAGTGTAGTAAGCAGTACGAGAGATAGCACAAAATATGTGAGTTATGTGTTAAATTGCAATATTCTGCAGCTATTTTTTTGACGTTATTTTGTCATGGCCTAGAGCCTTTTGTGGTGGAAGCTGCTCTATTAATTTAATTATGTTTTTTGTTTCGTAAACTATTGGATTATTTGGCGGATTAAGCAAAATAGATGGAATACTTGTGGTTACGGGAGATGGATTTGTTGGAGTGAAAACAAATTGAAAGTGTTCAACAAAAACACATATTTTTTTTAGAGTCGGTGCGTGCCTAGTCTCTATTACTTAGTCGAATTGGTGACTCATAGAGAATGGGGCGATTAAGGCTTTTAGTTGCTTGTTATAATGGATATGTGTTTGTTTAGTAGGAAAAAGTTTAATAAAGAAATTGTTAATATGCCTTTCATTTTCTTGTTTCAGTGCACAACGTAATTAGACTGTGCAAACTGACAGAAGTTTTTTAAGATTTGAGAACGGTGCAGTTGCCATTGCCCTTTTATCTCTCTTTTCTTTTTGACCAAGTCTTCAACCGATTCATCCATGTTACGAATAGAGGAAATGTAACTGTTATTGTTCTAGCTGCTAGGTGTAGCAAATCAGTCAGTTCATTTATTTGTTTGTCGATTTCGTTGTTTATATTTTATATATTGGGACGGACCACCTAAATTGCTGTAGTCAACGTTATTATCTATTGTTATGATAGTCGGAGAACGTTCGGAGGACAATTCTAGAGAAGTCACTGTACAGTCATTACGATTTAAACCCCTGGAGACACCAAAATCAATCAGGTCTGGAATCTTCTGTCGATCAGTTGGCCAATAAGTTGGATGCAATGTGGAAATAACATTAAGTTTAGCGTTTAGAATACTATCAAGAAGTTTCCTTCCTCTAGGTGTAACTAGCATAGATCCCCAGTAGTGATGTTTAGCATTATAATCACCTGCAGCTATAAACATCGGAGCAAGATTCACCAAAAAGTCTTTGAACTGTTGTTCGGTTATAGTTTGAGAGGGCGGGCAGTACACAGCTGCAAGAATCATATTGTGATAATATTCTTGGAGCTGGAGTAAAGTGGACTGGAGATTATCTTCGCTAACCTGCTCTACTAAACAATGTTTTAATCTTTTTATCAAAATTGCTGTGCCTCCACGGGTCTAATTTCTATGATGCTTAATATCGTTGAAAAGATAATCTGGTATTCTGAAACAATTTTTATCTGTGAGATGAGCATAATGTTCGTCTTATTTGATAAGTAAAGTAAAGTAATACCGTTAGCATTCCAATGACAAATTTAGAGTTTCAACATTATGGTTTGTTTAAGAGGGTTTGCATAAGCATTTATTGATTTCTAATTAAATCCTGAATCATTATCTACATTCCAGTCATAAACTGATTTGAGTTTGCATGAGAGTTTGTAGCATAGACTCTATGCCACTACCATTCATGTTAATCGATTGTTAAGTTGGGTTGGCTTTGAGTACGTTTGCGAAAGTTGGAGTTTGCGTTTGAGTCATTGGTGGTTTGATGGTTGCATTGAAGGATTTTTTTGGGAGAAAGTCGACGGTTGCATAAATACCATACTTGTGGGTTTCTCTTTCTGCTTAATATTTAGAAATATTGGGCATCGTCTGTAGTTGGCAGTGTGTTTTTCACCACAGTTACTTCACTTACTTCACTTTTTAATAATAGTATCCAGTTTTGGTTTGTTGCATTAAGATGTAACGTGTAAGTCACCGCATATTACGCAAACGCTTGGCAGAGTGCAATATGTTCGAGTATGGCCGAATTCTTGGCAGTTTGAACATTAACAGGCTTTTTACGTTTATAAGGTTCTTCTACTGTTATTTTATGGAGAAGAAGAAACCGCATATTATATATCGGATGTACTTCACTATTTTTTAATTTTGTAGTATTATGCTCAAGTTAAATTCGGAACATTGGCTGCGGTACTTTATTTTTATTCTTAATGTTAAAAATGGAGTTTAATTTGAAAGCCGCTAATTCCAATACTGCCTTTATTTCGGATGGGCTTACAGAATGTTCTATACCCGTAATGACTACTATGATTAGCCCTTTGCTACTCTTCAGTTGATCCGTGTAGTGTGGCTTGTTTTGTGTCTTTCTTCACTGCATCACCATCGTGACACGTTGCAAAAGCATTATGCTGCTGAACTGCATTATCATCCGATTGTAATATCTTAGCATTCTGATTATCAATATTGTTTTATTTTTCCGGAGTTAGCTTTCGCTTTAGTTTATGTCTTGCGTTCTACCTGGTTGGTTGGTTGGTTTCAGTGGCTGGCTCCTGTAGTCCATTACGAGCCACAATTAGCACTAGAGTGCCGTTTTAAAACCACTTCCTCGCCGAACGCAATCAGTATTACTAAATCCAACCTGTCGAATTTCGAAATTTAAGTAGGTCACCCGGACATATGACTGAACAGTCCGAGAGGTTTTTAATTATTTGTTTGCCCAAAAACTTATTTCTAGTCTTTCCCTTCTACAATGGCGTCTGATCGGAATACACAGTCTCTTCGCGTGAGTCCCTACACATCAGTGACCAGTAAAAACCGCTCTGAGGCTTGCGGTATCCGAGCGTCTTCTATTGATGAGTCTAAGAGACCTATTTTCGTTGTAATCAGGCCAGGTAGCACGTGCCACTCTGCAAGATTCGAGATCTTTCCACCGTCTGTTTGCTTGCCGACAGTAATACAGGAAGTTATTCCTCTTAACGCCAGGGGAATTGAAATGTGTTCCGCTGACGATACGTCAAGGGAAGAACCAAAGCGAGCTAGTTTGTCAGCCTTCTCATTTTCCTCAATGTTCCTGTGGCCGGGAACCCATACGAGAGTTATATCAGCACGACGACTTAACTCGCTTATCGCTGACCTGCAATCCCTAACGAGCTTAAACTTCACAGTGGTGGATTGCAGCGCTTTGAGTGCCACCTGACTATCATGACCTTCTGGTATGTTATTTCCTGCCAGCCGACATGCCTCTCTGATGGCTAGGACCTCTGCCCGAAAAACTGTGGCCTCATCAGGTAACCGGGAAAAATGGTCGAAGTTTATTTGTGGTGAATTCACATCCATCTTCGACCCATCAGTGAAGATTGAAATGACATAGTCACTCTGAAAACTGTTTTCATTCCATTCCATCCTGGTAGGAAATTTTACCTTTAAGTCGCTCTCAAAGCTATTGTTCTTTTCAACATAGGATTTTTTACTACTTCTAGTATTTTACTATGTCCATATGGTCGTTTTGCCCAGCAGCCGGTTTTCTTTAACCTTACCGCGCTGTTACAGACAATGCTTTTAATATGTAGGTCAATGGGGAGAAGGGGCACGTGAGTTATCAAATCACTTTTTTTTTTTATTAAATCATATAGGTCTTAAGACTAACTTATTCTAAATTCATCATATAGGTCTTAATAATGCTTAGCAAGCATAAGCTACGGAAGCAAAGTCATGCTTACGCCGCTTATGCTTGTGCAAGATTGTTTGATTCTTTATTTTATATTTCTGAACCATTACGCTGTTCAAAGATTGTATGATTTTTTCGTCTGTCCTCTAGTATTGTTTCTTTAATTTCAATCTGTTCATTTATTGTTGTTATGATTTGGTGATTATTTTCGTGATTATTGTATAAGCGTTCCAAAATTGTTTGTCCGTCGTTGTTGTTGTCCATTACGCCGAATAGCCATTTATTGACTGTTCCTATAGCGTTTACTAGTCCTCGTTTTTGTCTGTTTAATGATTGTTATTGTTTTCACTTTTGACCTAATCATCTCTATTTGTGTTGTGAGATGCTTTTGTTCGTTCTTCGTTAGAAAATTGATATTGGATTCTAAGTTGTTTAATATAAATGTTATTTCGTGAGAGTTTATTACATGCAATATTATTCTAGTGTTATTAGCTATTTCTGTAGATGTTAGTACTAATCTTATAAATTCATGCTGGTTATTGATCGGTAGCAGTGTTACTTGGGCTATTATTCGGGTCGAATATAGGCTGAATAACAGGAGGACTACCTAGAAGATTTGTATACTTTAGTTTGCGTTTAATATTAACTGTATATATGTTATTCAAATTTGATTTTTTGAATTTTGGCTGTTCTTTATGCCTAAGGTTTTTGAAATTTTATGTTTCCTTTGTTGGTTAGCTCTTGCAATTGTTTTTGTTTTCTGTTCTTTGTTGTTCTGTACCTCGAATGGTGTACATTGATTGTGATTGAAGTATCATTGTATAGCATTATGGCCTTATTCATTTGTGCTATTATGGGTAGTTTTTCTTCTAAATTTAGGGTCCTTTTTTTTCTGTATGTGTTATTTAAACGTTCTACATCGCTATTTCCTGTATGATTATTTGGGGTAGTCGCATGGAAATCTATGTTTTGTTTGTCTAGGAATTATTTTACATTCGATGTATCAAATTCATTGTCGAATACGAATTTTTAAACAATACCTTTGATAGCCAAAAATTGTTGAATTTTATCGACGATGGTTCGATTTTTTCTATCGAGTAATGGGAAACATGTAGCATGTTATGAAAATTTGTCGGTATTTACGTAAGTGTCCACAAGAACTATTTCGTTTATTGATGTAGGTGTTTCTGTTGAGAGAAATTTGTCCTTTATGGGATTGCGGTCGTATTTCCCTCCTGAATATATATCGCAATTATTTATTTTATTATATATTCTGACTTTTAGTTTTTCGTACGTAGCCGTTATTCCACAATGACCAGTAACACTTTCATGTTTGTGAAATAATGCAATTTCTTTGTTTAGATGATCTTCAGATACGATGTCCATTACAAATTTTGTACATTTAATGAATTTTATTTGGGGTTTTGTAGAGAATTCATTGATTATGATTTTGAATTTGTCGTATTCTTCATTTTTTAATTCGTTATAAATTCCTATTTTGCCTGTTGTTATTTCCCTACCTTTCACCTTTTCTTATAAAGATTCTTTTATTATTAAATACTTGTATTGATTCCCTTCGTTTTTCCGTTAATATTATTTGTGTCGTAAATATATTAACGACTGTGTCAAGTGTAGGTAAATACATTATAATTTAAGTCCTTTTCTTGTGAATGGACAGATTGTACTTCACCTGATTCGTTATTTTTTTTTTGTAGGTTATCTTCGTCTTCCCCATAGTTAATTTCTCCTTCAATGCTAGGTGGTTCATTTGTGCTTAAGTCTTCCTCTTGAAGATCGACAGCTTGAACTGCTTGTGACTTGTTATCATAACTTGCATGATTTATTTCATCTTGTGATATTCTACCTTTGATATATTCTATCTGGAAATTTTATTCTCCTAGGTTTATCAACCATCTTTGTAATCGAGGACTTATATGTTTTCCTGCAAATTTTGTCATCATTCACTTGAGGGGTTGGTCACTTTGTAATTCAAATAATCTCTCAAAGACGTATGGACGGAAATATTTTACCGCCCATACTATTGCGAGTAGCTCTTTTTCAATGGTTGCGTAACTGGTTTCAAGTTTATTCAAGGTTCTTGATGCAAAAGCAATAGGGGTGTTCTTCTTGAGAAAAAACTGAGTCGATTGCAAAGTTGCTTGCATCTGTTGTTATTAAGAATTTCTTTGAAAAATCTGGATACCTTAGAATTGGCGAATCTGTTTCAATATCTTTTAGTTTTTCTAATGCAGATATATAATTTGGATCATACAAGTTAAATGATTGTCGTTTTTTAAGATATTTTCTCATAGGGTATGCTATTTTAGCATAGTCTTTTATGAACTTTCTATAAAAGCCAGTCATTCCTAAGAATGGTTTGATTTTTTTTTGCGTTTTTTGGCAGTTTTAAGTTTTGAATTATTGAAACTTTGTTTGGGGTGGCCTTTTGTAGTTAAGACGTCCTAAAAATTGTGTTTCTTTCTTTAGAAAATCACACTTGTCTACCTATATTTTGAGCTTTGCTTTCTTTAGGGCTTCAAAAATTGCTCTAGTACTTGCAATATGTTCTTGTAGTAATGTGCTAAATATGAGGATATCATCTATGTATACCATGATGTTTTATTGATGAGATTGTTCAGAACCTTGTTTATAACCCTTTCAAATGCTGATGGAGCATTTTTCAGACTAAAAGGCATACGAATGAATTCGTAATGACCGGATGGTGTTGAAAATGCTGTTTTTGGCCTATCTTCTTCTCTTACCCGTATTTAGTGGAATCCCTTCGCTAAGTCGAGGGTTGTGAAATATTCCGCTATGCTTAGTTTATCCCGTAGAGTAACTAAATTTGGTATTGGGTATTTGTCGTCGATTGTATTTTCATTAAGTTTTCTATAATCAATAACTATTCTGTACTTTTTTTTTTCCAGAATTGTCCTGTTTCTTTTCTACTACCCATAGGGGACTATTGTATGGTGAATTACTTTCGTTTATTATATTCTGTTGAATCATTTCTTGAATTTGTCTATTGATTTCTTCTTCATAAATTTGGGGATACCTATATATTTTAGAATACAAAGGCCTATCGGTTGTTGTAACGATTTCGTGGTGTACGTCGCCATGTCACTATCTTTGAAAAAAAAGTCATCAAATTCAAGTAAAAGGTTTGTTATATTGTCGAATTCTTCCCCATTCAGGTGTTTGAAATCGAATTCTTATTTGTTATCGTTGCTTTCGACCAATTGTAAGGCGGTTATGTTTTCTATATAACTCGGATAGTTGAATTCCTCGAAGTGCAATTTAGTTCAACATATTGTAATTCGCGGTTTATTATTGCTTTTAGGGGTATTAGGAAATTTTGTGAAATTTCTGCCATTATCGAATTCTATTAATTTGCAAGGAAGTGTGCCTTTTCCTATGAATTGTTTAGGAAATGGGGTAGTTAATGAATATTTGACAGTCTTTATAGTAAATTGAAAATATTTCATTTGATTGCGTTGTATCCTTAATAAAAGCTCTAGTGTTTCCATTAATCTTTTCTATCAGGATACCCACTAGATCTCCATTTACACACCATGGGGAATATAATGACGTTTTCTTATCTTTTAATTCATATAACGTATTAATTTCATATTTTGATTTTTCAATATTATTTGGAGCGCAAAATGAAAATGCGGGATATTTTGAGCCTTTATTGAGAAAAAAATGGTTACATGTTACATAAAGTACTGTCCGTCGCTAGCCACTACTTTTTCCCATCTTTCTGGTAGCATACGAATTCCGTTGCGAAAAAACACAGCCGTTTTGGCCTCGATCCAGTCATCGGCCCATTTTTTGGCTTCCTAGTAAGAACGGAAGTGCTAGTTAGCCAGGCCATGCGTCATCGATCTGAAGAGGTGGTAATCAGATGGAGCAATGTCTGGGCTATACTGCGGGTGGGATAGCACTTCCCATTTGAGCGTTTCCAAGTAAGTTTTTACGGCCTGTGTAACATGTGGCCGAGCATTGTCATGTTGCAAAGTTACTTTGTCGTGTCTCTCGGCGTATTGTGGCCGTTTTTCTGGCAATGCTCGGCTCAAACGCATTAATTATCGTCGGTAGACCTCTCCCGTGATCGTTTCATTCGGTTGCAGCAGCTCATAGTACATCACACCCAGCTGGTCCCACCATATACAGACCATGAATATTTGGCTTGGTCGTCGATGATGAGGCATGGCCGGGGTAGCCGTATGATTTTTTTCGCTTGGGATTATTGTAATGGATCCACTTTTCATCGCCAGTAACAATACGATGCAAAAAACCCTTTCTTTTCTGTCGCTGAAGCAGTTGCTTGCACGTGAAAAAACGTCTTCTAACGTCACTCGGCTTCAATTCATATATGACCAATTTCCTTGCTTTTGGATTATTCCCAATTGTTGTAAACGATGGGAAATGGCTTGGTGTGTCACACCCAATGATTTCGCAAGCTCTTCTTGCGTTTGACATGAGTCTTCATCGAGTAATGTCTCCAATTCGGCATCTTCAAACTTTCCATATAGCTCTTTGCTAGAGCTGACTACCAAACAATTGCGCCGTATGTAAGTATCGGACGAACTATGGCTGTTTATATCCATGCTGTTATGTTAGGGCATAGGCCCCATCTTTTACCAAATAATCTCTTGTAGGAGTAAAAGGCCGCAGAGACTTTGCTAGCTCGTAGTTCTATGTTATCCTTCCAATTGAGTTTTGCGTCTAGCATAGCTCCCAGATATTGAGCCTTATTGAGAGATAAAGCTGTTGTCCATTCAAAAGAGAAAGGGGGAAGTCGGTATTTGTTGCTAACATTATTGAATGCACCCTCTATATATAAGAAGGCTGCAAGAGAGTATTGTTTGTAGTAGGTAGCTCTCTCTGCCGTACGGACTACCTCATGTGAGCCGTTTCCGTGGATCTACCCTTGAGGTATGCGTGTTGCCAAGTCGAGATGGGAAACTTATCAATAACGGATCGCAGATGGAGGTTCAATACCTTTTCCATCGGTATTGGTATATGATTGAGACGGATGCATACCTTAAAAATCAACACAAGCCGCAAGGTAGTCTGCCTTATAGCTTTTGTAGCATTATCGGAAGAATTTCATCAATGCTAGCCGATTTATAGGGCGAAACGTACTTATTGAGTGCATGATCTTATGCTCTCTAAAGTTCGAGTCAATGTCTTGTGGAGATAGCCGTGACCGTACGGGTCAAGTTAGCTGTCACATCCTTATAGTCACGGAAGTGTGCACTAAGTAGGAGGTCAAGTGTCTCAGCAGATGATTCTGTCCATGCTCCATCTTCCTTTTTTAGGAAAGAGGGATTTACACGTTCCTTGAGCAGAACCTTTACTAGTCTTGCAGAGACAGAAGTAGACTCGATCGACTCACAAAATTCCTTCCAGCCATTATTTTTGTCATTCCTAATGGTTTTTGGTATGACTTGAGACAATCTTTGTATACCTGCCAGATGTTATCCCTGTAACACTGGTTGACGAGCTTTCTCGTTTCAGCTTTGAGCCTCGAGAGCTCTTCGTTCCACTACTGTGGAAAACTTTTGTGGCTCCTTCTAATTGGACAGGATATCTTGTACGCTTTGCCGAAAGCTTCCACAAGATATTCGACTCTCCTTTCAATTTCGTCATCGGAATCAATATTCGAGTTTGTGAAAGTATTTAGTTTTGATTTAGCTACCCTTGTAAAAACATCCCACTTTATATTTTGTGGGTTTCTTAATGGAACAAAAACTGTAGTCTTCAAATACAAATTATAGAGTATCCAACTATGATCCGAGAAAGATATTTTGTTGGACACCCTCCAGTTCTCAACCTCTGATTTCTCGGACAGAAGAGTTATGTCTAGTACCTCTTCCCATGCAGGGAGTCCTGCGGTGCTAGGGAAAGTGAAGGTGGGTGTATTTCCTCTATTACAAATTAACAGAATAGAATTACTGATAAATTAAAAAGCGTATAGCGTGCATTGGCGTCGCACCCTAGAATTAGGGAGGATTACTGGTCGTCGCACTGGCGGTCAACTGTATAACCTCGTCCGGAGGTGCATCTTTGTTGTGTGCCATGTAAACTGACGCAATGAGCATGGATTTCCCCTCCTGCACTTCGATTTTTACTGCCGTTAAATCGCCTGTACAGAATTGAGCATAAAGGAACGCATTTAGCACCACGGCCTGGTATTTGAGTTTGTCGGCTTGGTCCAACTCCCACTCTCATTTTTGGCAATTTTGGCTAATATGAAGTATGAAGAGGACTTTTTGGTACAAGTTCTTCCTGACCATGACTTCTGACTTGCCCTTCTTTGGCTTAGGTACGCTATGGCTGGCGCTCCCCTCTGCCATTTTTGTTGATGTTGTCTGTTTGGCGCTATTTCCAGCAGCCTCAGACTCAGTAGTAGGTGCTGTTGTTGTCGCTCCTGGCTCGTTTACCCAAAAAACTTATTTTATTTTATTATGACTGCTAACATTAAGCAAACTTAAAGTTAACAGGAAAGGTGTAGCACTGGCTGCTAGGGCCTTTGTCTACTTACAATTTTTAGGATAACTTAGGTGTAATGTGTAAGAAATAGTTGTATGGGGGTATGGTTTTATCTTTCAGAAATTGTTTAAGTTCCAAGAAGTGGTTGAATAAACCATTTGCATTCCAAATTACTATATTTAATCTAGTTCCCAATTTGCTTGCTTATCGTTGCTACCAGTATATTAATTGTATTCATCATATTTGAGATCTGTTGGATTAATTGGTTAACCATTTCTTTTAGTTCATATAAATCTGCATTGATGTCTCTGAACTTATGTTTATCATTATTGACTATGGCAGTCACTACCTTGTTATTTTTGTTTTTTGGCTCTACGATAGAATCGATTTGCGTCGGTAACGGATAATTTCCAACTACCTCAGCATAGCTTAAGCCCACTCTATCGGGGTTTTTATTAGTTGGAATATCCAGTGCCTGATTTTGCATTGGTTCACAGACAGCAGGAAATCGTTACATTTTCAGCGCCTTGTATATTTCGCACCCTTTATAATGAGCTTTGTGATTGCCAGAACAAAGGGCACATTTTAATTGATTGGGTTCATTTGTTAGTTTACAATCTAGAGTTTTGTGGTTTCCTTAACAGTTACTACATTGGGCAATAGATCTTTTGTGGTGGGGTGGCTCAAAAGAAATCTGAATGTGGAGGAGCGTCTTGACGTTGTATATGTCCTTGTTATTATTATTTTGGCTAAGTTCGATGAATCAAAGTGGTAATGATTTTTTTGTATTATATATTGTATATTTTATTTAATGTTATAGATATTTTTGGCTTCATGTCCTAGTTCTTTCAATTCATTCTTAATGTCTTTTGGGTCACGGAATGGGTGAATATCTCTTAGTACTTGAAGTTTCTGTGTTCTTTTGCTTTGCATGTATAGTACTTAGTGTTTTTCTCACTGAGCATTTTTATAGCTACTGAGTATTGCTTAAGTTCACTTATTTGAATTCGGGCATCATTGTTATGAAGAATTTTAAGTATGAAGTTTTTTCCAATGGATTCATCAAGTGCATTGGTTAATGTCTTAATATTGAACATAAACTTGGGTAAACCACCCATAATCGTTGTAATTTATTGTATTGTAGCTTGGTTGATTTGCATTGGCTATCGAGTTTCCCGTTACACTGTCAGTTTCAATGTTTTTGTTATCTTCATCTAACAGTTGGATTCTGTTTGTTGATGTTGTTGGGTTGCTCAACCAGTAATTTTGTAGAGTTGTTTGTGTTGAGTTTAGTCGAGTCGTTTGAGATTTCGTTTGTGTTTTGTTTTTCTGATTTTTACTGCTGATTGATTCGTTGTTCAGTTATTTTTTCTGGGGTTTCACTACCGCTTTTATTTTGTGTAATAGAGTTGCTGATGTTTGTTTACAGTTGTAAAATTTGATGATGTTGTGATCGGCGTTGTACCTGGGTAAGGTTCTATTATAGTTGTTATTGCTGTTGATGTGATCGATGCAGATGTAGATGCTTTAGCGTTTGACAATGCAATTGAACCTGTTCGTTGAAGTATTGGGTTTGTTGTGCTGATTTTATCAGTACAAAAGTTGAAAATACCGTGGTTGTTGTATTAATGGCAGCTGACGCTACTGATGTGATATACAGACTTTGAGTAGTGTTTGTTTGTGTTTTCCGTTTGTTTGTTTTAATTAGCATAGCAGATTCTTTTCCATTGGCTGATTCCGTTGCTAATGCAATAATTGCGCTGTTTACTTGTTCTAGGATTGGGTTGTTGTTGCGCCTATAAGTTTGGGTGTTTGTTGTTGTTTCAGTAGCTGCATACGATGACGCGATCGATGCAGTACCTGAGTTTAATGTTGTTGTTGATACTGTATTTTTTGTTGTTGTTTTTGAAACATTTGCTTCTGTGGTTAAACAAGGAGGATTTTGAGGGGAAGGGCATTGGGCGCTCGATGATAATGATTGTTGGGTGCTTGATTTATTAGAGCACAAAGCACGAGAGATCTTGCTGTATGCGCAGGAAGCTTTGTGATAGACAAGGAAGCTTTATTTTTGTTTTTGGGTTCGGCTGCAACAAGCATTTTTGCTTATTTCTCGTTGTCATTGTTGGTGGCTGCTTGCTCTGTTGACGAGCAGCGCTCATCGTAGCACTTTAGTTAAGGAACAGAAAGAATTAATGTTTCTTGATGGAAAATCAGTAAACTGAAGGAGGAGCAGTGATGAACACGTCCTACTGCTTTAAAGTATGGTTGATTACTTAGGATAATAATAATAATTGTGCATTTATTGCATTACAAAGTAGTGAGATCGGGTTACGGTTTTTAAATATTGTATTTCTTGATAGGCTCAATGGAGAACAAGTGGTTATGATATGTTTTATGTTGGTAGCTTGTGGTCCTTGGCAAATTTGGCATTGGTTAGGAATATTATTGTCTAAATAGTGCTCATGTGTTAATTTACTGTGTACAAGACGTAGTCGTGTTGATTTGGTCTTGTTTTGTCAATTACGTATTTTTAAGTTGCGATAGAGGGAAGGAGTTTTATTGGGTAACCGAGCGGTACTACGTCGACGTGAAATTCCACAATTCTTCTTGACTCTGTAGAAGATTTCTTTTTAAGAAATGGTCAATGTCTTTTTTA
>JBANCV010000742.1:0-23438 GCA_037040105.1 Amiota albilabris | reverse complement strand
TTTAAGCTGACGTCGCTTCACTCTAAACTTCTCATGTAGGTGACTTCTAAGTACCTCATTCCTGCACCATTGGTATACACGACGAGCGTGGTGGCATTGGGTAGGAAGGTCTGAGCTATTCTGATTCCACCAGTACACGGGCTTCCTCACATTTGTGCCAAATATACGGACCATGGAGGCATCGCATGAAACAGTATGTGACTGTGCTACATTCCATGCGAAATTATTCGCAGGCTCTACTGGTAAGGTTGCATCTTTCCACATGTATGTAAATGCCTCCTGATTAAACGTCTTCTATTTCCAACCACAAAAGACAGTAGTTCTGTGAGTACCACTGCATCTATGGGTGCCAAAATCAATTATGAACGCAAAATGATCACTGTGCGTATACGTCTCGCTGACTCGCCAAGAGGATTTTCGCAGAAGATTGCTGTCCATAAAACGCAGTTCTATTATGGACCCTCTTGAACCCTGCAGGAAAGTTTCCACTGTCGTGTTGTTTGCTACTATCAGATCGAACGAAGACTTCGCGTCACCCAAAACAAGGCCTCTTGGATTGGTCCTACTGCATCCGCATGTTGTCTACCATGCTTTGACGTCACCAGCATGTATAATAGGACTTTTTCCTCTACCATCCTGGCCATTGTTGATCGCCGGGATTCTTATATTGCTCGTAAAGTATAGCAATATCAAAATTAGCATCCTTAATGTGTTGCTAATAACAACTGCTCGACAAAGCTTCGTTGGACTTTCGAGTTAATATCGAACATCAACAATTGGATATCTGGATGCATGGATCGCCCAACTTCCATCTTACGTAGTTCTTATCAGGGCATGGCTGCTTTCGTGAGTATGTACACAATGCAAACAAGTTGGAAAATGCACGTTATGTTCTCATGGAATGTACCCGGTTTTTACATCAGAGGGGATATAATAATAACCAAATGGCGTTATTAGGTTCATGTTGAGAGACGAAGATGCCAGGAACACCGCCTGCAGCACTGTCGTCATAATAAAGCAAGAGGTCCGCAGAGATGGAGAATTAAACAGAAGTGTGGTCTAACCTGCTCTCCCTGGCGAAGTAATACCTTTATTGGTGGACCCGCCAGGGTTGCAAAAATGAGAGTAGTTCGCGGGTGGTTTTAGTACGTTGGCACCATGTAGGACTGTTTGTTCGGTGAATCGCGCATTCTAATGGGAACATTCCACCTCCTTGGCGAATCAAAAAAAAATAAAAAAATGTGAGCGTACATAACACTCAAGACCTTTTGATGTGAAATATCTGAGTAAGCGTTACAAAATTCACTCACTTTTGACGTGAATAACTGAAACGCTTTTTTGAGATCACACATTCAAATGATTTTGAGTTCCTTTTTAGCCAGCCTCTAATAAATGGCAACGTAGGTTCAAAGCTTCATCCGATTATTTACCGCAACTCATCTTGCTTAATTAAAATATTGCCAGGCAAGCCGTTAACCAAATTAAGCGATTACATCAACTTCAAAATCATTCTACCGAAACCAACTCATGAAGGTTATAATGCACAGAAGGGGGCATTACATCGTAAACCCCAAAAAGTACCTCTGAAATAATTATATGTGCATAAATGTTTTTCTCTTTTTTTCTTTTAATTTTAACCGTTAGTTTTTTGTAGGTTTATAAGATTTTGTTGTTGTATGTTATATTTATCTTCTTAGCCTTCTTTAGACTTTATTCTTAGTAACGTTATCTTAAGTTTTAGTGAATATTGACGAGTTTCTTAGGAAATAATAATATGTGCAATTCGATTTTAGTGTGCATTTGACCGATGGAAAGACAAGTAAAGTAATTTATTGTATAGCTGTCGATTACAGTAACGCATACTAAAGTAAGAAACACAATTGTAGCGCAAAAAGAGGAAACTAATTTAAGTTTTAATGCTAGAATGCCACGTGGAACAAGTCTGTCAGAAGAAGAGCGCGGTTTGATAATAGGACTAAAGGAAGGTGGTACCAAAATTGTTGATATTGCAACTATGTGAATCGCCATAGAAATACAATTATGAATTTTATTAATAATCCAGAAAGTTACAAATATTGACAAACGGTGTAAACGCGCAATTCGCCTAGCTGTGCACAAGGACATGAGTTGCGATGAAATTAAGAGCCATTTAGGTCTTAATATATCCAGAAAACGAGTCCATCAACTTTTACTCGAAAGCAAACTGGTTTGATATACTTCCCGAGTACCCCAACCAATTCTTTTGATTCGGCATATTACAGCCCGAAAATATAAATTTTGGGGAAATGATTTTCGAGACATAACTTTTTCTGATGGAAAAAAATGTAACTTAGGTGGTTCTGATGGTTGTCAAAAGTACTGACGCGATTTAAGGCATCCGTGGTAGAGCCGTCTTAGTCGAAACCACGGAGGGGGCTCGTTAATGATTTGGGCTGCTTTTGGATATGCTGGAAAGTATCCGCTTTGTTTCATACCAAGCAGAACAAACGCTCACACATATGTAGAATTGTGAGATACTACACTTATTGATTTTACTGATACGAGAGTTGTTTTTTAAGTCTTGAGACAGACAAATAATAACAAATATGTATCATCGATAATGACTTTATTGTTTTTCAAAATATTCTCCTTGAAGATCATTACACTTTTGCATGCGATTGAACCAATTATCGGAGCACTTTTTCCGCTTCTTCAGATGTCGAAAAATGTGATCTCGCAATTTATTTTTGGTGTGCGGGCGTAAAAAGAAGTCATTGGGTTCCAAATCTGGACTATAGGGCGGATGACCCATCAATTCAACGTTTTGAGTGTTTAAAAACTCACTTGTTTGAGCCGAGGTGTGAAAGCTCGCATTGTCGTGATGAAGAATGATTCGTCTTATGCGGTTGATTTTTCTTATTTCTTCGAAAACTTCTGGCAAACAAATGGTGGTATACCATTCAGAATTAACCGTTATACGTTTCTCTAATGGC
This sequence comes from Amiota albilabris, assembly GCA_037040105.1. Taxonomy (NCBI): domain Eukaryota; kingdom Metazoa; phylum Arthropoda; class Insecta; order Diptera; family Drosophilidae; genus Amiota; species Amiota albilabris. The sequence goes on along the minus strand of JBANCV010000742.1, from coordinate 20,466 downwards.
ACGATGGCGACATGTCCGGTTATTCCAAAAAAACAGGCGATCATTTGCTTTGAAGTGCTTCATGCGCGAACAACTTTTGTTGGATTTGGCTCATCTTGAAAGACCCATAAAGTCGACTGCTGTTTAGTTTCAGGCTCATATGCATAGATCCACGATTCATCACCTCTCACGATCTTATAGACGTCTTTTGAAGCACTTCGATTGAATTTTTCAACATTTTTTATCCGAAACGAATTTTTCTAGTCACTGTGAACAATACAAATAGCAGTCGTATGACAAAACGTTGAGTACATTTAACATTAGAAACGACAAGCATTACGATACCAATGTCAGATTTGACAAATCAACATTGGTTTTGCCATATCTTAAGATTTAACCAGCAACGTACGTACCCTTCATGGCGAAAACTAGACGTTTCAACAAGATAATGTCCCAATTCACACCGCATGGATTGCAAAAGAGTTTTTTGCGTCAAGAAACATACCCCTTTTGGAAAGGCCAGCGGTCAGTACTGACTTAAATCCAATTAAGGACTTATGGGGAATCCTATCACCTTAGGTATATAAGAATGGTGGTCAATTCGAGACCATAAACCAGCTCAAAGACGCTTTCGTCATGGAATGGGACAAAATAAGCCATTCCACATTAGAAGCTCTAGTGGATTCCATGCCAAGACTAAATCAGGTGCTTATGGTAAAAGGAAAACATATTAACTACTAAAATCAGCTTTAAATTAAGTTTATTTCCAAAGAAATTAAGAAATTACCTCTTCGCACATATAAATATTTCATATGATAATTTGATATAGAAATTAATTATTATATTATTATTATTATTATATTATATATTGAAAGGCATATTGAAATAAATTTGTTTGTTTTTATCAATTCTCTACCTAAATATTACATTTAAAAAATATAACAATAAAATATACAAATAAGAAAAAATGTAAATAGTTTTTTTTTCAAATTTAGTCATTGCACATAGGTATAATTATTTCACTGAGGTATATCTTCTTGTTCAGCGCGACGAGACGAGTTGATCTAGCCATGTCCGTATGTCCATCCGTCTGTCTGTATGTATGTATACAAACTAGTCCCTCAGTTTTTGAGTTAGAGAGTTGAATTTTTGCACGAAGCTTTTTTTTTATCATACGCAGCATATGTGTCGGATTTTGTCAATTCTCATAATGACAAAAAAGAAATATTGTATTAACTTTATATGAATCAAATGTCTTAAAATGCAATATTATTGGTTTATGTTTCTTTATTTCTTTCATAAATTGATTTGTTTATTTATATGTCCGTTAAAATAAATCTATGCAGCTTTAGGTTTTTTGTTTGGAACAAAATTTGAAGACTTTATAATACACTTATGCTGAGCATGTAATCCATGTGTAGGAAGGCAACGGCATTCACTAACGATTTCGGTTTTAAAAAGAGTGTCGGCTATGGAAGATGTGACTTGAGACAGTACTTTTTTCTGATCTTGCGATTTAAGACTATCAAAATGTTGAGTGTTAAAGATCCATCCGCCATTATTAAGCACAAAATCGATACCCATATCATTTTGAAACTGTAACTTTGAACGTTTTTTGTTATCCTTGCCATCAATAGTCGCAACGAGCCGTGAGTTAAAACCTATAGAACATAATGTAATATTAATAATTTGGTTTCAGATCATATGTAAAGTTTAATTGCGTAAAAGTGAAAGTAAGATTGTAAATTATCAAATTTCATCAGGATTTTTAGCAGAATACTTTTTATCCGAATGACACTTCTCTCAACGAAAGAAAACCTGCAATAGTCATATTCAATATCCGTTAGATCCTACAGAATATAGATTGTCAGCATGATAACACGAATCTATAAAATGTAGTCATGTTTTGCCTGATATTGAGGAACTAAAAGAGCTAAAATCAGAAATTAGATAGATCACATAACCTTAAAAGAACATACTCAAAAGATGAAATCTCACATGATAAAAGGTTCCATTTCACAACACACGACATTCATATGAATATGATATGCTTCAGTCAGGGATCCTCGATTACTAGAGAAGGTAACCTTCATAGCTATATCTATAATGTTTTAAAGTTGAAGATTCCAAATTTTGCAAAACAGACAAAATTGAGCATAGCAGGAATACATCTTATACTTTCCAACTCCCATAAATAAGACAGAAAATATGTAATCAACGGACTTAGTCCGTTTCCACAGTATGAGATTCATTTTCAGAATTTTCTCTTGAGACTTTTGTTTGTTGACAAGAGGCCGCCGGGGTAGCCGTCTCTCATGTACCAAAGACAAAAATATCGCTTCCGAGTTTTTCGTTGTTTTCTTTACGCTTTATTTCGTTCTATATTGGATTTGTATAGTGCGGGTGAAATGAATTAATTAATTATGCAGAACTGTGGAAGACAAATATTTAAACGTGAAAACGTTTTTAAAAAGGGAATACATGTCAGGAAATGCACTTTCAGGAATTCAAAAATTGTCGAGTTTCATTTCATTATATCTCGTAACTCAACAGCTGTAGGCGCCAATTAATTTATACAAAAGATAAATGACATGTCCTGACATCAAGGGAGCGAGGTGAGAGGGTCGGTCAAAAAGGTATCCAAAATTGAAATAAATATTTTTCTTTTAAACATATTGCTATATATATTGCATATATTGAGAATGGCTTGCCCTATTCGTCTGATTTTTATTTTGTTGCGTTTGCTATAGGCCAATAAAAAAATATAAAAGAAGATTTTTGGAGAAACCACCGGAAAAGTTGAAAAATTCGACTAGTACTAGTTTGCGTGTTACGTAATACAACAATAACAGTAACACATACCACAGAAAGCAAAAGCAAGAAAGCTTGCGAAATATAAAACAACAACAACAATGAATGCTGTATTGAAAACAACAATGTAAGCACTGATCGAAGCAATAACAGAATATGGATTTTTCCAAAAAGCGTTGCTTCTGCTTACTGCGGAACCAAAAAGCAAAAGAAAATACTTTATCTGCATTCCTGATGTTACTTGTTTTTTTAAACATACTTAAATATGATATCATCACCCAAGGACTCTATAATTCTTTTAATCTTATATTCTTTTCCATTGGGGCAGGATAACGTTACTAATAGATGCGTAAAAGTTTTTTAAATGTTAAACAATGTAAAATAATATAATGAGATGATTTCAACATACTCCACTTTGCTCAAATCAAATAAAAAAAAGAACAGATTTAAAGAAAATCAAATGTCAAATCAGCGTCATCATCACAGCAAATCATGTTTTCACTCTTTCTCCGAGTAGGCTACATTGAAAGTAAAACACGAGTCTCATTTTCGAACTCGGCTAAATTCAAACGTAAAATTTAAAAAAATATGTGACTTGCAACCATTTGTAGGGTATGCAAATAGTTATTGCAAGCACCTGTTTCATTCCTAATAGGTATTTCATTAAAATAATAATAATCATTCTCGTTGGAATCACCGTATTTATTTTGAATTAGCGATTGTTTAATTTGTTTACCTTCGAAATAGTACCCTCAAACTGAGTAAGCGTTACAAAATTCACTCACTTTTGACGTAAAACGCCCTTTTGAGCTCACATATGCAAATGTGTAATAATGATTTCGAGTTCCTTGCGTTCTTATGATAAATGGCAACGAAGGTTCAAAGCTTGTCTGTGGGGTTTTTTTTTAGCGATTAGTTTAAGTTGTTTACCTTTGACCTGAGTAACCAGTGCCAACAAAATTTATCGTCTTTACGAATTTCGTACCGACTGAAAATACTCATACAAATACTCACACATCCACCTTAACTTATAATGCTTTGATTATTTCATTCTTCTCTCTCATCCTTCACATGGGCAAGCGTCGTGGCCCACACACATAGCCACACATACACGTTTATTTATATCTGCTTTAACCACTTCATTCTTTAATTCTTGCCTCTCCACAACTTCCATATCAACACATAACACAATTTTTCAAAACAGCAGCTCTTTATCGTTTTGCACATACAATTGACTACAAAATCAGTATCGTGCATTCTCTATTAAAATTTCTAATTCCTTGGTAGTCGAGCCAGACTCTCATGCAACCATCTGGCAACGTAGGTTCAACGCCTAGCTGTGTGTGAATTGGTTTTTTTAAACAAGTTAAATTATTTTTTCTTATTTTTTTTTTTTTAAATAAATAAAATCAAAAATATAAAATAATTATCCATTTTTTGCTCACTTGTTTTTTTTTTACTTTATTTAATTATACTTATAAAATGATCGAGCTATTCTATAGAAGATTTTCATATAAAATGACCCAAAATAATGAATTAATTTTTCAAAATGTGTTTTTTTTTGTATTGCCACTTATTTTTAGTGTTAAAAAATACTAACTCTTTTATTGAATAAAAGTAAAAAAAAAAAGAAGAAAATTGTGTACAAAACTCATGTTGTTATTAGCCGGTAAGCCATCCGATTACTTATTGCAGCTCATCTTGCTTATTCAAAATATCACAAGGCAAGCCGTTTATCAAAATAAGCGACTACATCGATTTCAAATTCACTCTACTGAAATCAAAGATGTTTCATATCAATAAGAGCGGAAATTTGTCGAAAATGACAGTTTGTAACCGGAAATGGCCGAACATTTTTTGGCACTATCACAAATTTGATAGCTCTGTTTTGATTCAATGCCGATTCCATTGTAGAATCGAACAGAATCGATTCACATTTTACAACAACTGTCACTTTTCCTCGTGGTTGTTGGTCGATTCAACCTAGAATAGATTCACGTTGGAATAATGGCCTATAGAACAAATACATTCGCATATTTAATAGAGCACTCATTGATATTAAGAAGAAATAAAAAATTCTCAATTTGAGGAAAAGTGGATGATTTTATCCAATCATTGACGTGTGGATTCCGACGCTTCAATTTGCTCACTACGCTTGTTACTCTTTTGTATGTAAAAGAAAAAACAGCTGATGTGAAATTAATAACAGAATTGTTTTGCTTTGAAATTGCTAATAAAATAAATGATATAATAAATATTAACAAAAAATATAAAATTGAATACAAGAGTGAAACTATTTAAGTATTTGCAATTTGTAACATGAAATCATTGTTTGCCATTCTCAAGGAACAATTGCCATACCCAAGGAATATGTATTTGCCATCCACCATAACAACAAATCGGTCTGAAAACAGCTGTTTTCGATTCGAAAAACAGTTCTTTGCTCATCGGCAACACTGGAAAGCTGGTGCGATGTCACAAAGTGGAAAGTAGATCAACGAGTGTCTTGATGAATTCTGTGTTACTTGTTCCGTACGATTTCATACATTTGAACTATTGAAATCGAAGCGTGGGAAGCGTCAGCAGCCTTGCTAAACTTGATGTGTAGTTGCACTTTAATGCAACTTGGCAGCACTGCTGTCGCAATCTGTTTCTGTTTAGTTCCTGCTACAAATGTATTTAATTCTCGATTTCTTTTTGTTTTAAACGACGCCAAGTCTTAACTGAGTACGATTAAAATTCGTACTCACTTTTAGGAACAAACACAAAATGAATGAGATTGAATTTATTTGAGCGGGCGATGTAAACGATTGCCATTCAAAACGAATGGAACAAGAAAAAAATTGATTTAATTTAGTCGCATTCTTTGGTCAATTGGTTTGTTTACGTAGAGGCAAGTTAAGAGCTATCTTCCAGCAACAATTGCACACAAATTCTTCTAAATTGTGAAATGCAGTCGTGGAGGTAAATGTGTTGTGATAGAGTAATTTGTGCAATTGTTTTTATGGAATATTGCAAATGGGTTTCTACTTCAACTAATGAGTACAAAATAACATTTGAATGAAAGTTCAATTCAGTTTGAATGAGAATATAAAACATTCGCCCAGCTACATTCAGGCTTTGGATTTGAATGTCAAGTTCATTCATCATGGGTACGACAAATGGATTCACACAGAATTCTAGAGTACACTCAACAATTTGTGAAATTTCAATTCCCGCAATTTACAATTTATTCCAAAAATTGACAATTGACATGAATGTTTATTTATAATAATTTAGTGAAAGTTAGTTGGATATAATATTTACATGATGAAAGTGCAACATACCAATTAATTTTTCACTGGGCACACCTTCTAAAGAAAGTCCTTTCACTGGCGCTAGTAAGTGTAAAAAGGCACCATCAAATTTAGTCACTGTACCCATAATGTGTGCTCGCATAAATTTCCACTGTAAATTAAGAGAACAGTATCGGTTAACAAAATATAAATATGAAAAAGATTTGTTTTTCTTTTCGAAATTTAATGAACATACCAAATTCTGGTAATCCAAGGAATCGCTCCGCACGCCAATTATGCTTTTTGCTGCCCCCACTCGGAATGGATATTCGAGTGCCAGTTTGAAAGCTTGTTCATCCGATTGAGGCACTATGCTTTTTATGACTCTTTCCAGTATATTAAAGATTTCCAGAAGGCGTTTGTCACTGACCACTTGTGCAATGCAGCTATCGCAAAACTGTTTGGGTCCTTTCAGTTGCACATCTGCAAAATTGCCTTGGTAGTTGATTTTACCACTGTTACTTGTAAGCAAGGCGGGATAACGCAAGGATTCATTATATGCAATCACGCTTATTTGAATGTCTGCGAAGCCTCGTATTTTGAGTGCCTCACGTATTTCAATAATAGCTGGTGCAACAAGATTTGTTATCAATGCTGGGCTACCATTGACATCAACTACGAAAACTATGTCCGCTTGTTTGTTTGGTAATTTAACACTGATTTCTTCACCAAGATCTCGTTGACCAGGAACACCATGGCACTTAAGACATGTTGCTGGCAACAATGAGAATTTTCCCTGGAATTTTAATGCAGATCCGTATGCTAGCGCAATTGTACATGCCGAAGTCTCTTTGTCTTTTTCAGCAGCCTTTTGCGCAACCATGTGACAGGCTTTGCGGAATGGGCTTGCATCTAAAGTTAAATAGCTAATTGCAAGTGGCGATTCTAAGCCAAAAATTACATTGCAGATTTCTTCTTGTCCTTGTGTCTCCACTTGCGTGACATCAAAAGCGATAGCACTGCATTTACCTAAACCATAACTATTTCCAAAGGCAGCTGAGTCAACAGCAAGAGTGCCATCGTTTTGCAAAAAGTCGTCATAAGGTTCAGCATTGCCGTTTCCAAGCAATCCTCGAGTCTTGCCGGTGTAAAAGCCATTAATATGTATATGACATACCTTTAGGTCTACAGTGCACATAATATCAACTCCAAATTCTGTCTTCATATGGATAGTGTAAATTAATCGCCAGGCATGGAAACTGAAATCATGCTGGGGATACTCAACAATGTTGCCATTTAGTTTAAGCATACCAGTGTCAGCAGCTTCAATGTAATTACCATCACGATCAGCCATGATAATAGTTTTTAGCTTACCATTATTTAATTGAGCAATAACTGTGAAATTATTATCAACACTGTCTTGCGCAAGTATATATTTGCAATTACCCGGATATGAGAAATGTTGTCCATCAAATGTAAAAATTTGCTGTCCATCAGCTAAATGACCACGAAGTTCAAAATCGTGGAAGAACAACCATGATTTAAATACATCTTTGGTAAAAATTTTATCCCAATTTTCATTCAGTAGATAGTTTACTAGACTAAACCGCATGGTGAGCAGCACTGGTAAATTGCTGATTAAATCAACAAAGTGAGGGACTGTTGAGAACCATGAGTGCAAATCGTTGGAAGAGATTCTATTTGCACCAGATGGAGAATAAGCTTCAATTGCAGTTATTGCTGATCGTAAAGCCTTTAAGAAAGATATAAAAAGCTCTTCGAGCATTTTATCATCGTTGGTTGACTGCTGTTTTAATTTTGTTTCTAAATAGTCCTGTATTTTTTGTAGTAGCTCTGAGACTTCTGGCGTTTGTGGTAGTATGTGCAATTGATCAAAAAGGTTATTTAGGAACTCTAATGTTTTTTGTATAATTTTACATTTTTTTATTTCTTCATTTAATTCAGTGCAAATTGCTTCAAAAGTTGGCAGCTTAGCTAAATATTCTTTAAGTTCACCATTCAATTTTTCAATTGATTGTATGACCACTTTCTGAAAATTTTGAGTAACTTCATAAATGGGTTTCAATGCTTCAGTAACAGCTTTTCCATAGTTTTTAAGAATTGGGCCATAATTTTCTAGTAGAGAAAGTATTGATTGAATTGATTTTGTACACAAATTTACAACCGAAACCCGCAATTCGCCAACAATTTTTGAGCCAAGTATCTTTAACTTCTCCCAAACTGGAAGTATACCGTCCTTTATTAAAAGTTGAACATTTTCGTTGAATTTGACAAAATTTTCGTGGAATTTTTCGAAAAATTCTAAAACTACATTTAAAACATCCCCAAAAATGTTTGTAAGTTTTGTATACAGTGCGTGTCTGAAAGAGGAGAATTAACTTGTGTAGGTTATTGAAAATATAATATGTACGAGAGTTGCCCCAAAAGTATCAAATTTGTGTTCATAACTCCGCGGAGCAGTCAGCAACGCTTATAAAGAAATGAATTCGATGAGCGCAAACAAGGCAGAGTCAGAAATACACGCAGCTGCATTTCGATAACTGCGATAGCCGAAAAGTTTTTGAAGAACCACTGACCTCATATTTGGCAAGGAAGTAATGAACACAAGTTGAATTCTTTTGGGATACACCTCGTATTTTGCAAGAAATGTTTTGATTTAGTATAATTAATATTTATTGACGACTAATTAAATATTTTACCGGATTTTATTTAATATTATTACTAAAACTTACATGGCTTCAATCAGTGGCGCCAGTGTGGGATCATCTTGTAACTCATTTATAAAGTCATTAATGCTTTCCTTATAGGAGTTTTTGAGTTGCGTGAAGTCTGGATAACTCTTTTTAGCCATTTGAAATTGTTGATCGAATCCTTGACAGAATTTCTCAAAATATTGATTAATTTTTAATTGAGCTATTTCGGTTTCCTTTTTTGTTTCGGCTTCGACAACATTCTATATATGATAACAAATTTACAAAACAAAATCCGTTTGATTTACTTATTTAGTATTACTTACCAAAAAAGTGTTTACATTCTCGTCGTTACTCTTGTAAGTTGATTGAAGGAAATTAACAGCATCCAATGCAACACGACCATTCAACAGTGGTTTTGCACCAATAACGTTGAAAGTTAATTCCTTTCCTAATTTAAGATCAACATTTGCTTCAACAAGCCCAAATCTTCTTAAATTAATTTTAGCTGACGTCGGCTCCAATTCAGAATTAACCTCGATAGATTTTAAACCAAGCAACTGCATTTTTGCGTTTAACTTGGCTAAATGTTTTGATTTACTAAGGTTAGCAATCAAGAGCAAGATTTCTTCATCCGAACTATTAATAACAATGTTGACGTGGTCTTTGCTTCCAGACATAGATGCTCCAATCCTTAGGGGGCTTGTACCCGTATGAATATCAGCGGCAGCACTGAATTCTTGTGTATTTGTGTTTAAGCCTAAATGACCATTCAGTTCATAATGCAATTGTAAGCCACTTGATAACAGCTGCTGAGTGGTGGTGATATTAAAGCCATTGTGGCTTTTTGTGTTCCGCAAATTACTTTTTGCCATAATTTTTTGTTCAGGGACACTGAAAATGTCTAATATTAAATCTGACTCCATTGTGTGATGATCTTGATTCATGTCAATTTTGCCGGAAATTGTGAGTGGTCTAATTTTTGGATGTTCAAATTTAAGCTCTCCATTTAAATTGACTGCAATACGATCACCACCTGACACATCTAGTTTTGCTACAACGCGAGTAACGTCGTTAGGTTTGTTTAATTTGTCAACGTAAAATGATATGGAGTATTCATAATGTCCTGTAATTTGGCCTGTTGGTGGTACTTTTTGCGTTGTCTCAAATAAAATTTCTCGTTTTGGCAGATTCAATTGTAAATTTGAATAAGTGGGCTGTTTATTAACAAGTAGTTGATATTTTAGGTTATTGTTGGAAGCAACATTGGCATCAAGGTTGTATTCATATTTTAAGCCTTGACGCGTTGTTTTTGAATGCAGTTCAAATTCGTGAGGGTAGCCCAGTTCTCGTAAGTCGATCAAAACAAGCATTAAATGCTCAGCCGAGTGCAGTTGCCTCTCGTCTGATGTTAATATTGATTGAACCTGGACATTTGTGCATTGTTTTTTTTCTTCACAAACCGATAGTTTCACATGGAAGTCCTTGTTTGTTATTTTGAAAGTAGAAACACCATTTTTCGGCCCCAAATTACCATTAAATGTATAAGAAAACCCCATTTCGTTGTCAGTTACCATTTCAAAAACTTGTCTAGTGATCTTAAAGTTACTGCTTTCAATTTTGCCTTGAACTCTGATCTGACCTTGGCCTTCAATGATAGACTTGTTCTTTTCCTTCTTAAAGGAGTAAGTTGCACTACCTTCAAAAATCACCGATTTATCGGCTTTTAACAGCATATTTACTAATTTATTTTGCGCACGGAGCTCAAATTTGCATCCTTCCAGTTTAAGTCTCCTTGAGTTCCAGTTAGCAATGATAAAGAAGTCATCAATATTTTCAAATGACACTTCCGTGTTTAATTTAAGGTCTAAGTCCATTAAGTGCTCTATGTCAATTATTAACTTAGCGTTATGTTCACCGAAGACTTCTAAAGTGCCAAAAATAACTATTGGTTTTCCTGAGGGTAAGGATGCTCTTAAGTTTACACCTTTCTTATGTGCAGAACGGTATAAAGTGCACTGAAGGTTAAAGTTTTTACTGTTTTGTGCTGTTTGGATTGTAATAAGATATGCATCATCGGCCGATTTTTGGCCGTGTATGTCGACTTCAAGCTTCTTAGCTGATTCGAAACTACTATCCAGCGTGTAGTGTAATGTTGCACCCTTTGTGCCTTCATAGTTTATATCTCCAGTAAACTTAACATATTTTTCGGAATAATTGTAGCTGAAGTTTAACTTTTGTTTAACATTGACATCTCCTATGTTATCAGGTTGCTCACGCTGATAGATACTTTCAACTTTAAGTGGGCCCTTCATTGCATTTGTTTCAATATCAAAGTAAAAACTGCCTTGATGGACTGATCGTTTCAATTTTGAATTGAAGAGTATGAATTGAGTTCTGCTCATCTTTTGGTCAACATGAATATCTAGCATATACGCAGCCGACGGTTCTTCAGGATTTGGCTTTAATAATTTCCCATGTGAACTAATTTCAAATGTTTTAAAAGTGGTTTCGGGCATTTCGAGGTTTCCTTGCAGTTCGTATGAAGTTGGCGTGCTTTGACCACCAAAATTATAATTTCCATTTACATTAGCTGCCAAAATATCTCCGTATTTGACGGATACTCTGCCGATGGCATGTTGACTGTTATATTCGTCAATCACCAATGAGACATCAACAGGATTCGTATTAAGAAAATTGCTTTTAGTTGTTAAACTAAAGTCAATGGCTTTATTATACCCTTTCACAATGTGTTTTATTTGATAGTTTAGGTCAAACTTTTTATCTTCAAAATTTGAATAAGCGAGTTTTGAATTAACCATTAATTCTCTCGTCTTTGTGTTTAGTCGCTCTAACTTACCACTAAATAGTAACGAACGCTGTTTGCCGCTACTTGATTCTTGATCAGTTAGTTGAAACTCCATATTACCTTGTAAGCTTCCCGATTTGTTATTCAGCACTAATTTGCGCTTAATGTTACCATTTATTAAGCGACCATCTGGTGTTACTAAAGCGAAGTTACCCAACAGTTCACCATTAGCTCGCCAGTCACCCTTTACATTACCATTCGCTTCAAAAGAAATTTTCTTGCCAACATTCTCTACAACATTCTTTGTTCCAAATTTTGTTTTATCTACAATGTTTTCGGTTTTGAAGAACAACTTCTTATCTGCATCAAAAGTTATCGTGGTTTCCACATCGTACTTTGGTGCTTGTATATGAAACTTTGATTCTATTTCGATCTTATGCTTCGGTTCTGTTTTTTGAGTTTCTATTGTAGCAAATAGTTCACCTTTGCCATTTTTAGCGAATTTGAAGTCACTTTTAGCAGTGAGAACATTTTTAACTATTAAGTTGAGTTTGCCACCCGATACTTTGTCTTGTGGATGCTGTGTTTCACCCATGAATTTAACTAAATCTGAATTTTCACGATTCAAACGGAATTCACTGCTTGTTTTTTCAGGTGAACCGATAATTTTAAATAACCATTGAGTTGGTTTGTCTTTGCTATTAAATTGGGTACTACCTTGCAAATCAATGTGAATATCTTGAGTGCTGAATCGTTGCCCAACTTCACCTTTAGCAGTTAATAATGTTCCCCAACTAGTCGTCAGCATATTATCAATAACAAATAGATTTCCATTGACATCGCATTTTGACAATAGATCTATAATATTTTTATTCAATTTAATATTAGCTTCGAGCGCATAATCATGTTGAACATATTGATTACTATAAAATTTAAAATTTATCGACGCTAATTTTTTCTCACGTATTGTCTCTGCGGCAAGCTCGAATTTGTTGAGTTCAGATAAAGTTTTTAGGTTGAATGATGCAAATGGTATGTTCTTTTCACTAACTACGACCGCTTGAATAAATTTAGTGGAAGCAACAACATTTGTACCGTCTGATTTAGTGTATTCTAAGTCAGATGAGCTATCAATAGTCCATGAAGCAGCTTTGCCTTTTAATTTTAGAGAATATATTTGGTCAGTAACACTGACTTCTGTAGAAATGCCATATATATTATCGGGCGAACGTTCGTCGTTCACAAATAGTCCAACAGCATATATATTATTCATAACATTAAAATTGCTCTTTACTAGGTATTTCTGCTGGCCTGGAGCAATATGCAACTCAGTTTGCAATGTGGCTTGGCTAACATCAGCCCAACCATTCAATACAACACGTTCATTATCAGGGTTGATTATTTGAAAATTTTCAAACGTATAGCGTGATTTTTTGTCTCTTATCTGATGCACGATGACTTTGCCATCGGCACGGTACCCGTTGATATTGTTTATAAGGCCATTATTGTCTTGAATTTCAATAATTGGATGGTATTCGTTTCCATTTTTAATAAAACCAATTTTACTTCGCTTGACATCATTACTTTGTTCATATTGACCATATGCTACAAATTCGTTATTGTCGTTGGATAGTCCTGCCTCTAAGCCGATATGGAACTGCGGATTGTCAAATGAAACTCTTCCAAAGATACGTGGTTTTGTGCCTAGTTCGAGAGTAACATTAGTATCATGCAACACTTTTGAGCCTGGCGTACTAAAATCGAGCTTCCATTCTTTGCTTCCTGAAGGTGTTTGTGATATATGGGTACCTTTTAAATTATATTTTTTTTCTGTGTTCAAGTATAGTTGGAAATTGAATGGTTGAGACAAATGGAATTGCTCTTCAACTGCTTGACTTTTGGTTTTTATGCTATCACTAGCTTCAGTCAAACTTGAAGAACTTGAAAAGCATACCCCTAAACCAATAAACTCCAATTGGTTAAAACAGTTCTCGTTTGGTGTTACAGGTTTGTCCTTTTTTGAACCTTTCAATGCGATTGGCTTTAGAGGCTTGTCCTTTTCAGCTACGAATAGTTCAGTATTAACTCGTATGTTAATCAGCTCCAATTTGTTACGTGGGAGTTCAATATCAACATTAAAACTATTTCTATCATCAAATAAATCAATGTTGACATCACTACCTGTTGCTGAATGTGCTGTGGAACCGACGCGTAAGCCAGTCGATAAAACATGCGCATTAAATGCAATCTGGACATTTACGTTGATATCAACACTTGGCACAAATTTCATTCGGTATTGAGCTCGTTGCCAATTTTGTTCGAGTATTGCATCAACATCTATGTTCACAGCAAAGTCTACCTTATTTGCTGCAAAACCTTGTGCACTAAATTCGAGTGGAATACCAATACCAGTTGGATACGTAAATTCAGTATCTAAAAATAATGTGTGGGATACGAATTCTTTGTTAAAGGCAGACAACTCCTTCTTAGATTTATCAACAGCAACAGAGAAATGCCTTATTATATCATCTAGTGAGCTGGGGATGCTATCACCAAGACTTAAGAAGGTGAGTTCTGACCCAAATAGTTTTAAAGAAAGATCTAAATTGAGATCTTGAGGTCTTTTGCTACCGTAGGTTTTGTATTTTTTTGCAAACTTTGCACTATCATCTGCTATAGAGCGTCTAGCGCGCCCACCAGCAGCAGTTCCATCAGCTTCTATAAGTTTTACAATTTCATCAAAATCTTTGTTAAATAAACCTTTGGGCCCAACATAATATTCTAAAAGGCTTTCTAAATTTTCTTGGCGCACGTTGCCTTCGAACACATTAAACTTTGTACCGAAAACTTCAGTAGTAAGATTTAAACGAGCTGAGCGCGGCAAAAAACCACTTTGTGAGTAAATCAACTTATAGTCAGTACTGGCACTCAAACCCAATGCTTCGAGTTTATATGAAATATCATTGTTGAAACTATATCGCCTATAATCCTTTGGAAACTGTTTAGTTATTCGTATATTACTTAAAAAGTGGCGCTGGTTTTCGCGTGTTGAATCAGTTGAATCTCGAATAGATTTTAGGTTAGAAACAATAAAGCCACCAACTTGGTTTACTGCTTCAGAATTAACAATTTCAGCAATTTCATTTGCCAACTCGGCGGTTGGGCAGTGTATTGCAGCCAAATAGGCTTCAATACGTAATTCAGAGTCGTCGTTGTTGTCCTTTAAAAGTTCTACAGACTTTTGCCGCAGTGCAGAATTGCAATTCAGTGCAGCGAAAGCTTGTATAGCAGCCACTCGTATTCTGTTAGAATGTCCAATAGATGCACATGAGGCTAAAGCAACAGCGGCGTTATTAGCTAAATTTCCAGTGTTAGAAATGCCTTTCAAAATATAGATAATGCGTTCTTCTTCTTTCTTAGTACTAGCCTTACAGTGCTTAAGATTTTCTATGAACTTTTTCGAAATTTGCTGAACAACGTTATCTGAGCAGTCATTATTTGAACAATATTTAGAAACCAGTTTACCAATTGACAAATAAATCTCTTTCGTGGCGCCAGGTGTTAACAATGATGCAGCTATGTCAAGAGTCTCCTTATCCACACTGTTAACTAAGTTCAGCGAAAGTATGGCAATTATTTTCTCTTTTTCTTCCAGTTTATTTAGTTGTTTTAATATAGCTTTTGCCGATTGAGCAGTATTTGTACGGAAGAGAGCGTCCAAATATACCTTGCGAGCTAGTACCTTATTTGGATGGGGGGAAGCACCCAATTCTAATAGAGTTTCTGTATCAGCATTTCGCATTAATCTAATTAATTCAACAAATTGTTTGGCGCTATCCATCTTTATATAGTCATTGGTTAAGTCGATCACCTCTGACAATGCTAACTTAAGAGCACCGATGTTTTTAAAATCATGAGAATCTTGTTGCTGAAATATAATATTAACACCGTGGCTATTAGTATATGGAGGAGTGGCAGCTGAGCCAGCTCGATTTTTTAGTCTTAGTGATGTAACAACTTTTGCATGAACATCGGAGTTGCCTTTCGTGGCACCTGCAACCTTATAATTTTCAATCAACTGAACAATTTCTACTATGCCGTTCTCTATTTTGACTTCTTTTAAATAATCAGCTTGCAGAATAATTGTTGACTTGAGGCCTGCTTTTTCATTTACCACCCCTGATACAATGCCGCTTTTAATTCCCTCACGATATGCACAGTCGTTAAGGTTGCGAATTTTAGTCACCATCTCGGTGTTTCCAGTCTTAGTTACAGATGTGTGTGTGGGGCACTGGCCAAAGACATCTACCTCAATTTCTGAATCTGTATTTGCTTGTAACAGTGAAATGATACCACGTTTGATATTCAGAGAGTATGAGGCATCGTTGGGGTCTGCACATATTTCTGGCAAAACTTTTCCATTAACAATGGTAAATTGCACTGGTACTTCAATGCTTTTCAATATATTCTTTTCAATAGATTCCTTCGTGTTAGTGACTTTAACTGCGTCTAATTGAAGCGTATAGCCGCAGTTGCCCTCAACATAAATTTTGGCATTACCAACGACTTTCAAACTGGTGTCATCAGATTCACTGACTAGACCTGCATTAATGCCTATTGTTAATATGCTGTCGAATGCATATTCATATACGTTTCCGGTTAAATATTTTAGTAATCCGCTATCAGCTGAAAATGATACACAAAATTAAAACAAATTCATTAAGAAATTTAAATAACATTTTGTTTACAAAAGCTCACATAAACATCATATGTACGCAGTACTATAAACTGTATACAATTATCATATGGCAAATTTTACATAAATTGATTGACAGTGACAGTAAGAATTATCGTCACAAAAACATTTTCTAGATATTCTTGTAAAGGTTCAATCCGATTTGTCATAATGTTCCTTATAAAATAACTTAAAAACCAGAAAAAAGTTTATCTTCGGCTATGCCTAAGAAGTTGAAATACACTTCACTCATCCCATAAAAAAACGTTCTTGAATACGCTTCTGTAATTGAGCACACAAAAATATTGAAATATTGATTTGACTTATGTTTAGAGAAGAGTATGTATACTGACATACTGTGTTCAGCATTGTGTGAATTTACATGGTTGATGAGACAATAATACTTTTCAAATTTCAGTTCTTTATGCCCCCCTCTTAGAGGTGCGCATGAGCAGTGTATGGTATAATGAAAATTTCATGCAAAACTTTAGCTCTCTAGCTACTAAGGGACTAGTTTATATACATACAGAAGGATAGACGAAAACTCGTCTCGTTGTGCTGATCAAGAGTATATATAATTTATGGGGTCTCCGATGTCCTCTTCTGTATGTTAGAAACTTTATGAAAAACTTATAATTTAATTCACTGCGTGAAGAAAATAGTAATCAAATGCTGATTATCGGGATTTAATAATTAACATTCAAATTAAATTCTTTTGATATTGACGATTACTGGTGTGATGCCCAATTTTCAGATTTCGGTTTTATGATATTAAAAAGTCAAGAATATTAGCATTTCTCACAATAATTGAAAATAAATGATAATTTTTAAGCCCAACTTTGTATTCTTCAGTGTCATTTTTGAAGTGAAACTTCTTTAGTGGCGCTAGACAAAAATTTAGAGTGGAATAATAAGAAATCGCCACGTTTTTTCGATTCTGTATCTCAGGAACCGCATTTGGTAGACAGACAGTGTTGCTATTGCCATATCCACAACAAGTAATAAAATTTTTGACAAATTCATTGGAAAAGCAGCTTGTGTACACACACGTACACAATTTATAAAAATGTTTACGACACATATGCAAGCAAGCAGCTTGTGTATTGTACAAAACAAGTGACACATCGTTCCTATTTTTGGGCAAGAGAGGACAGGCGTAGACTGGACAGAATAGTTTAGATGCAAATGCTGTATTGCTGTGTTTTTTTTAGATGATTTCTCGCTACGTATTTTTAAGAATTTTTAATTCTATCACGTGTACGATGGCACTGATTGCAAATCAAATTGGTTGATATGACAACGGCAGCAAATACAAACGACGAAAAAAAGTTCAGTGCTTCACAAGCACATACAAGCACACTATTGAAGTGAAACTGCTGCACAAAATGTGAAGAATCAAATATTAAAAGAAATAGTAGAGTAGTGCTCTATAATTTTCATCATCATCATTTATTTCATTTTTTTGTGATACAAACGTTATGAGATGCTTATGATAACTAAAATGAGATACAAATAGACGAAGAGTCTATATACAATGTTTAAGTATCGTGTAAATATAGCGTCTATTTTTGTTCCATGTTTTGTTGTTGATTTGAGAAAATTTAAAAGTGACGCAGATGATTCTTTGTCAAAATATACATTGAAATCTCCTCCATGCATTAAAGGGATTTTATCTGATTCAAGATTGAGAATTTTAACTACTTCATAAGAATATAAAAGTAGTGATTGGTGAATGAACAGAATAATTTTGTCAATTGCCTGATTTGCTCCCTCCATGAGCACAAATATGATGGAGGAGAAGAGCGCAATATTATATATAGCAACTACACGCGCACTTCTCTTCATCATACCGCGTATTGAAAGAGAGAACTCTTTTATATGTCTTACTCGCAACAACAACAACGACGACACACACACAAAGCGAGAGAGAGAGAAAATCATCGCCGGCTGGTGGTCGGTTATTCGGTCACTTGTTCATACACTCTTTTTACACGTCAGTAAAGTATTTTTTATCTCTCTCTTAATCATGCATAAACATTCATTCTCAACGCTGCCAATGTGCAATGTGTATCGACGTGTCTTCCTTGCATCTTCACACTTGAATACTATAACGTTTTTTGGACTTACACCTCTCTAAAGAAGTCTCACTTCAAAAAGACACTGAACTAGAATATCAAGTAGGGTTTTTATCATTCATTTTCAATTCTTATGATACTGCTATTACCAATGTTTTTGGCTTTTTAATAGCCACATTATTATCAATATCATGAAACCGAAATCTGACGAAAAACTGAAAGCATTATACGTACCAATAGCATGATCATCGATTTTACTACTTATGATAAAATGGCTTATATTCTTTAAACACTTTTGATTATTTATTTTTTTTTTAGAACTAGGATTATAATTTTAAATTATAAACAACCAGCCAGTCGCTGATTATTTAATATATATACTTATATATACGTATTTCTATATCAAATGAGTGCCCGATATTTTAGTATAAACCTTAATAAAAAAACTTAAAATATTATAAGTACTCACATTTAGGGCAACCTATCTCGCAAGTAGAGCCTGAAAAAAGAAAGGATATTATTAAAATTACAAATATCAAACACACTTCAACGTACAAACGTAATGTAATAATATTTGCGCATATACTTACATTGCAACGTAGAATTTGGGGCTTGAAATGAGTTATATAATTTGATGGTGATGTTGTGACACACAACTTAAATCATCTTATAATGCAATGAACATAAAATAGTCTACCATTTTCAGCACAGATATGTAGGTTTCGGCTTTCAAAATGTAAGAAAAATTGAGCTTTGGTTACCGGTTATATGAAGATCTACTTATATTACACAACTTTTTCAATAAATCACCTAAGCACTACAATATAAAACTATCCAGAACATAATGATCTTTGGACATATCTACTTAAAATGCATTTGCTCTAAACTTTACCAAAACACGTATGTAACAACATATTTACTTCAGCAAATACAATATATACACACGATATGTACTACAGTTTTGCAAAGTACCCTAAAAATAAGAAAACTAAAAGTTTTTTGTATAAATTTTGTTTTAGTCACGTTTCTACTCACATCTTATTTACGCACAGTAAGGGAAAAAACCTTTTGGGAATATTAAGATGCGCAATACGCAGGAAAAATTTTTTATAAAATTTTTTTATTATGTGGCATTAAAAAATACATACAACCCTAAATTTTCACTTTTCTATCACCAACCCCTGCTTTTTAATAGTCATTTTCACAATTTTCTCATTTTTTATCCCGCTCGATAAGTTTTCCCCTCCATGTGTCTACCGGTGTCATTTCTCACCCAGTAAACAGCACGGAGTAGGGATGACAACGAAGATGGTCTCCTATTTTTCTCAAACAAGAAGGCTTCTCTCACTCCCTCTACAGTTTTCGGTTATTATTAGTGTTTATGCGTCAAGCGTAGTAGTTAAACATTTTTACTATCTCAGTGTAACTCTCATATGAAATATATTCTCAAGTAACTTTATTATTTATTTATTAATAGCTAATATTATTGAATATAATTAATTATTAATAACTAATAAAATTATTAATTTTGAGTGTAATTCGCACGATCAGTTAATTAAGTGACTTACATAACCTCTAAAATACTCAACACGTGTCACGAGTTCCCGCAAACAACGGCTATTGAGTTGTAAGTATAAATTATTTTTATACGTTTATTATAAAATCAAAAATAATTCTTTCTTATTTATAACGAAAATATTGTTGGGAATGGTGAAAAACGAATTCAGTGAAAGTTAGATTTTTATTACAATTAGGATTTTTTTTTCTGTTTACTTATAAGAGCTCTTACTTCGACAGAATTTTTTTTTTCACTATTTCTAACAATATGTATTTTCGATATAATTAAAAAACTTAAAATTTCTCGCTTTTGTGAAACTTTCTAATTTTTACATGTTTATTTAATGTAATCAAAAATAAAATAAATTATTAATATAATAATTAAATATAATAATAATAATTAAATATAATAATTAAATAATTCAATCAGTTCTATTTGTGTTTTGTATTGTACAGTGAACAATGCCAACAAAACGCAAAGGGGCCAATTTGAGCCGTGATACAAATAAATCTA
>JBANCV010000741.1:0-26900 GCA_037040105.1 Amiota albilabris | reverse complement strand
AATGATGAAAATAAATAAGAAATTCTAAAGTACAAATGAACAATTAATTCCTTTATTCGAGTAAGATATTTTGTGGTTACAATTTGTTCATATTTAGTATGGTAATCCAAACATGCTGCCAGTCTTTCGGATTCTTTCGCCATAGAAATTGCCTAGAAACTCACCGCCAGAATTTTTATGATTTAATGTCTTTGTTGCATCTTGAGTAGCATCCACCCCAATTGACTTTTCTGGTGCCGGCGGCGGTGGTGGTGGCAACAATATTGCCGCTGCAATCGCTTCATCACTAATTTTCCCAAATATTTCCGAATTTGATCCTTCACCGCTTGTATTCTTAGTTTCGAAATTCAAAGATTTCTGCGCATTCGAAAAAAGATTTTGGTTTCGGTTGAATTGCATTCTTTGGACGCCATGTCGTCAATGGTTGCTGCATTGGTGGCTGTTGCGTTGGACTATCCAAATCTTCCGATAGTGGTGGTGGCGATGCTGCAGCAATTTTCACGGTTCATAAACAACAAATGGGCTTGGGATCTGGTGAGACTAACAAAAATCTAAAGCTGCTTGTAAGGATGAGGTTAATGTCATTCTTAAAGCGAATTCTTTGAAAGGTAAACTAATCATATACTGAATAAGTAACCAAATATAAAGTCAAGTTCTTTGGCTCGACACTTTCAATTCATTGCCTATATAAGTCTATAACTAATCATACACTCTGCCTTTTCATATTATATATGTAGGAAATGCCAGTGCCAAGAAGACCCTCGGGCGAATTGCTGAACCGATTGAAGGAGAAGCCAAGTAAGTTTACTTCTTTTTTATTTTAAGTGCTTTCATGAAATTTAAATACATATATTTTTAAATGATGTTATATTCGTAGTTCTAATGAATTTATGAATGGTCTTGAGCGTGCAGCATCCCCTGTGGATGGATCTTGTTCATTGTTGGGTTCATGTAACTCGGATGCTGCTAGTCTGATGCTACAAACTCCTAGCGCAGCTTTGACTCCACAAATTTCACAGCAAAATCAGGTTTTATTGAACCATGGTGTGGTTATAGCAGCTGGAATTAATGAAGGTGTTTCTTTATTAAAAGACTCTAGCGTAGGTGTATAGAAATTCACGGTGCCAGTGGTTCAGCATTTTGTTAAGATAAATGCAGAAAATTTGGAGTTAATAAATGTAAGTAAATCAAAACCGAAATCAAAATACACCAATCAACATTTATATCAAATTACAATTACAATGGTTCCTCAGATTGCCAAATTGGTACTAGATGAATACTTTAGCAGCTCAACATTTTTGGCTACAACTGTGGCTAGCGCAGCCTTCAAAGACACCTCATCACTTATTGGCCCACTATCGACATCATCAACCCTAATGGAAACGCTAACGTTTTCGATGATCGTTAATCTATCACAATCAAAAACTACTACTCAAAATTCGGACAATCACATCGACTTTTCTATTTTTGCTAGGGATGGATCACTTGGTATCAGAGGCATTCATCTACAAAAATTTGAAAGCAATAAAAATTTATCATTAAGAATTATTAAGAAGCATATATAATAATTATTGGATGTGTAACCTTATAAATTACTCATTGATTATTCAGTTAATACATTTATATATGTTCATATACTTCCTTTATCATTGATCTGTGACCCTTATGCCGATTGATTAGTTATGTACTTTGTAATAAAAATAGTTTTGTTCATATTAAATTTCTTTGAAGTTATAGGAAAAAAATTTACATAGGTATTTCATGTTTTAATATATTCTTTAAATTCATTCTAAAAATCTTAACAATAAAATTTACGTCTTTCATTTTAGAAAATTTAAAATTATGGAAATTGTGCTGGGAATGATTGTATGGCGTCTCATCGATTTGTGTGGAATCATATTGTTTGATATCATGTAAAACTCTAATATCTTCTGACTTCGACTTTACTTTAATGGCAACACATAATGTTCACGATTATTTGGGAGAGCGTAGTATATCATCAATACCACGTGTCCAGACATCTGTGGTAAAAAGCACATAAGTGTGTCTAGTACGAAATCTCAGCACAATCCATCTGTGGCATATCACCGTGAGTAAAACTCTCAGTAAAATTTTCTACACTCATTCTTTCAGCCACCAAAATAACTTTATTCTTTGTATTGCAAAGGATAACAGCTTGGGATATGATCAATGTATTATAAAGATCGCAAAATATATCGAATTTCCAGTCCTCACGTTCTACATTGATAAAGAACTGCTTGATTCCATGAAGCATCAATTCCTCACCAGAATCAAGAGTTACATGTACCCTGCAATCATGAGAACATACCGTCTGAGCCATACACGCAAAGGATTTGATATGAATTTAGTAGTCATTTCTGCTGGATTGCTGAGGGTTTCACAAAAACCTATTCAAAAAAAGCAACAACTTTTAATTAATTTCACCATTAGCAAAGCTTCTTTCAACTTCATTTTATGAAACGGGGAAATAACTTCACCTAAAATTTGCACTTGTCTCGAAACTCGCAAACGGTGACGGTGCACGGCTAACCAGAATTCGCATCAGAACTCACTGACTGAACGCAGTATTAGACCATTTATTGTACTTTCGCTGTTTGTGTGCATTTCATATGAGCTCAGGTGGCACTTATGGTGTTTCAGTCGAGCACGTTTAAACAACACGAATGCGATGTGGTATAAATTGGTTTTTGGTTTCAGATGTTCAACGCATGAGATTATAAAAAAAAAAAAAGTGCATAAATAAAATATGAAAACATTTTGTTACACATAAAACATTTCGGTTCTATTCGGTTCAGTTTAGTTTGATTCATTCGTTTGTTATTTTTTTTCATACCTATCATACCTACTACAAAATAAGAACAGTTACTAGAACGTTGACATGATGTTTGTAACGCATGGCATGGCCTTGGAGACACCATAAAATGTATCATATAAGCTTTCAATTCTTAAGCTGTCAAGCAAAAATTCGATACAAATGCGTTGTTTTTATTTCCATAGGCAATTGCCACTTTAGAGTCAGAGTCCTTCGATCTTTGACAGAGGTCACCCCATTTCAAATTTAGTTATTAATCAGTTATGATTGTTGTTGCTTTTTCTATATTCTAATACAAAATAATTTAAAATTTTGTATCTAAGAGTGGAAATTTTCAAAAGACATGACATACATGTATGCTTCGCTGAGTCGAAATTCATGTTTTATCTTTTTTTATTACCTCTTCAAACATTTATATGCTCTTCACGTTGTGAATAGTATTATAAATTTGTCATGAAATTTGTAGTGCAAAGAAGGAGACAGCGTATACCCCATAAAGTGTATATATATTATCTTGATCAGGGTGACCAGACGAGTTGATCTATCCATGTCCGTCCGTCTTTATGTATGTATGCAAACTAGTTCCTCAGTTTTTTACTATACGCAGCAGTCGGATCGGTCCATACAAACCTCCTAGTCAAATTCATGTTCTTATTAGAAAAACTTTTTGGTTTTTTTTTTCTATTTTCTTAAAATTTGAACACAATATTTTTCTGATCATCAACCATGTAAATTTCAAGATCCTTAGATTACTGGATCGCATTGTTCCCATAGAAAAAACTTTTGCTAGGGGCTGTGTAAAGAGTATTACATCTTCGATACAGTCGAAGATACCCTTCTTTCTGGTTTCTATTTCTGTTGTTGCGGTCGTCCAAAAAATATTGATAAATATTTGTATGCCAATCAAAATGTGTACCTATATGCATTTGTGCATACTCATACATAGACACATGATGTAACAGCAACTATCTATGTATATAGTAAAGTAACTAAAAATTGTTCTTTATTAAAAAGTTCTAATTTTGTTTGTTTGATTTTTTTTTTTTTATTATTATTATTCTCAATATTCCCAGCGTGTGGAATTTTGTGTGGGGCCCTGAGGCAATTTGTCAAATTCACGCAGATCACCAAGTGTGGAAAAATGTTTTATATACACACATGTTAATATGAGAGAGGCTAAAACATACAAAAATTAATGGGATACCGACATTTGGAAATTGTTAACATTAGAGGGGCCAGAAAAAAAAACTAATGTTGGAATCACATAGCAAGCTTTGGTTGCTTTATCATAATACTCTTCTTCAATGGGATCGTAATATTAACTTTCCTTCATACCATTGCCGCCTAAAGCTTATCGACCTACCAAAATTGTCAAGTCGTACAACGACTCTTGGTGTCACATTCTTGCAAAATTTAATTGTTTGGAGTATTTACTCCCCATTTTTGATTGGAAACATAATTTTTAATGTTCTATCTAGGGTAACACGAAATTTTCATCCAATATTTGTTGGTACCTGTAGATATACGTATTGGCACCATGATCCATTTCGTGTTTTATTTCAATCTTATAAACTACATTACGACCTTGTATCTAACTGTAGATTCCTTTTTGTCCAGTCCAAAGACATTCAAAATGAGTTCATCAGCCTTTTGGATCATAAACATAAAGAAAAGCTAAATATTTAGGAATTCCTTTCGATAGCACTCTAGACATATCGCATGCTGATCAGATGAGTAACTTAATCAGATATATTCCTATTGAAGGCGATCAGGATTAAGTGATGAAATTATTTCTGGCTTTCTTCTTTATAGTTGGAAAGACAGCAGTCAAACTTACTGACCATATTCTTAAGCAGCAGGACATACATATATCTATGTCCGGCTTAAGGATATGATAATGTTGCAACCATGGCAGGAGTTCATATTGATATGTCGGGGATATGTCGTGGATGAAACTCATCAGGATCGCGACGGAGTAGTGGCAAAAGAGCCTTAGAATCGATCACACAATTGCGTCTATTCTCTACTAAGAGCAAACACGGCACCCATCTTGCTGTAAAATTGAAACCACGGCCCCATACGAGCCTTTCATTTGCCGATCACTCAATCTCAGGAGCAGATGTACCATGAACTTCATCCAACTCAGCTTTGATTTTTTTTTTTATGTGGTGTTAAGCCTTTTAAATAAAATACACATAAATTTTTTCCACCAAATTGACAACAAAAATAAAACCATGTGGTCGATATGTCTGACATTTCAACAGTTGATTAGTATTGGAGTAAAGGAAAAATAAAAAATTATATACTTATATAGTTGAGATACCTTCGTATAAATGGGCACAAAAACTGTTTTCAATATTATCAAGCGATACAATAATACAACAACCAAATGGGTAATTCGTTGCTCTAAAATTGCCTCATATGTTTCACACTAAACCGGAGACATTTGATTTAGATGCTATAGAGCACATAAGGTGTTATTATAAAATAGTTGGTAACAACTTGAAAAGAAGAACACAAATCATGTATCCTTCTGTCGTAAACTGGATGACTCGATGCCAAGTCGCTTGAAAGTGGTTATACAACAAGAAAAAAATTCTCGTCTTATGTAACATATGTTATCCACGCTGTTCCGTTATAACTTTGAGCAATCACCAGCAGTACGGACACACAATTATGTAAGGTAATTAACAACAGGGTCTTCCACTTCCACCAATATTCAATGCAAATAAATCCATGCCATGAATATCTTATCGGTCAAAGTACAATATAATTATGACACAAGTGAAAAAATTAAAAAAAAAAAAAAAATAAATAATAATTAAAAAACAACAACATTATCATAATCACCACTCCGCGGGGTTCCGTCACCGTCACCGTCCCCAGCAACACCATCACAGTCATCATCGTTTAATGAAGCGAACTAATGGTGGCTGCTTTGATGGTTTGTTGGTTGGTTGAAAGCTTGGTTCGCGCGTTCCTCGCCCTTTATTCAACGTACATCGGACCTTTCCAAACTATGTATTGTGTTGGTAGTCGAGCGTAGTATATCGCGGGCATATTGAGTTTGTGTAAAAGTTTGTGACAAGTCAAAGGAAAGTAGTATTTAGTTTTTAACTTACACAGAAAACTTACTTACTATATCATGATACAGAATAGAGCATATTTACGATATAGCCACAAGTTGAGATTGGTTTAGTTTGGCTTAGTTTGCTTTACCAATGATTTGACCTGATTCGAGTCAATGAGACGCGACGCGACGCGACGCGACACAATGCCATGCGTCTTGTTTCAACGTATTCTCCGACAAGTTAATATTGCTAAGTAATATCGGAAGTATTAAAAAAGTTTCTTTGACTAAAAAACTTTCATGGCATTTATTTTTAAACACCTGAAAATATGGCGACTATACTACAATATAATACTTAAGATCTCTCTCACTCTATATTTTTTTCTTTTTTCATTTTGTTTGCCTTGACATGATGACCTTTTTTTCATGGTTTTCCCTTAAAGACTCCTTCTCCATGTTTCGTAGGTAGTTAGAAAGGTATGAGTATATAACAATGATTATGTTGCTTTTAAGTTTAAGTAATTTTGTTATTATTTTTTTTTTTTTTTCATTTTCCACTTTTTTTTTTTACAGTAAAATGTATTTTATTTAAATAAAGGAAAGAGAGAGAGAGAGAGAGAGAGAGAGAGTAACCAATACCAAAAGCATCAGCAACAACAATCAACTTTTACTATGATAAAATTTTATTTTTGTTGTTTTTTTTGTAGGTAAATCTGTGCCAAAAATTTCAAGCGTCACGTATTTAATTACCAGGATGCAAATACGCGAGTACGCAGTATGATTCGCTTCCATTTTTTGAACTCTGTGTAAATAAGGATTTTTACAGCAGACAACTTTAGTGGATTCTAGGTTTGCAAGTCTCTTCGAGCTTCTTTTCTATGACATAGTAAATGGCACGGAAGCAAATGAGCGCGTACTTTTGTGTGATACTTTGTAATTGTATAATGGTTGTGTACCTGATTTTCATTGCAGTTATTTGCCTTTCCTTTCAAAAAATATTCAGTTTGACCTGGTTTTAAATACTT
Source organism: Amiota albilabris (assembly GCA_037040105.1). Lineage (NCBI taxonomy): Eukaryota > Metazoa > Arthropoda > Insecta > Diptera > Drosophilidae > Amiota > Amiota albilabris. Next base: position 19,972 of record JBANCV010000741.1, on the reverse strand, counting down.
TACAATAGTATATGATTCTATGCAATATACATACTGCTGTATGAGTTCAGTAATTTGGATCATCTATATTCATTCAGTATTTAAGATTTTGTACAAAATACTAGTATTTTATATATTACTGAATGCTTAGGAAAATAGAAAACTTTAATTTTGTATAGAATTTTTCTTATTCTCTCTGAATGGTTTCTGAGTTATCCGCAGATGACTTCTGTTTGCAGTTGAAATTAAGTAGTAACTTTGGGTATAAAGTCTTACTGGAGGCTATGTCTGCTACCACGGTGGCAACTGGACACTGTGATCCATATATCAGATGTAGTTTTTGATAGTCTTTAATTCCATACCAATGAGAAAGTAAGAGACCAAATGAGTATGACTTGAATTTGGTACCGACGTTGATGGATGCTTATCAATCTTTGTGACCGATAGATGCTCACATTAAAGCAATCGACTTTATAAGATATAGATAGATATATTTTCAATTTTATGTGAATTTTTAGTGCTGTCATATAAATTCTCTTCATCTCATCTCAGATTGCAAATTTTGCTAAAAGTTCTTATCAAACCAAATAGTACGAGTATATATGTACATGTGTTGAATATACAGTGTGAAGTGAAGTGGATAAAAACTTTGATGAGAGCAAAGTTAGAATGATTGCTTTTAATATTATAAAATTCACATACTATACCAACCAAGGTTATTGTATTGTATCACTTCATAATTGCCTATTGTAGAACTAGAATACGAGATAATGACAATTTTTTTTTGACTACAAAATGTACAGTACACTGCAGTACAGTACAGTATTGTTAGTACAATATTTCTGAGATAAGTAATTGAAGCCAGCAACAAGGGGTGATGAGTTTTGACCCACAGTTAAGCATTTCAATGGAGTTTAATTGAGGGACACGTGTCGCCATGGTCTTTAAGTAATGGAAAATGTTTTTAGTTTAAAACTAAAACGTGCTGTAAGAACATTTAGTTCTTAAAATGCTGCGTTGTTCATATATTAAAAGAATTTTTTACGCATAATGAATTTCAATGATGACTATAAAATAGGAGTAAAAGCATGACATGATGGGGTAATGGGATGGTGGGATGGTGGGATTGTGAGGTATATATGAGTAAGTTTGTGAATTTGAAATTAGTTTAATTCAAGCGTGATAAACTAATAAAATTAACTACTAAATCTGACAATGATGTCGTTTAAATAGTTGGAAAAACTTGGATTTTTATTAAAATGCGAATGAACTCAAATGGTTGGGTGGAAAGTCGGGGGAATGAAGGAATATGAGAAGGATAGAGATTAAAAGAAAGAAACTAAAGAACGAATGAATGCAAAAGAAATGTACTCGAAAAAGTTGTTTCATTACAAAAATCATCATCATCATCATCATCATCATCATCATCATCATCATCATCATCAACATCAACATCAAAATCATCATCATGATGGTCGTCATTCTTTTCCTTTTTCTTATCTCTCTTATGCTTATTTTGTATGCAAAGAAATTTAATATAAATGCAATTTTCCCGTTTTGATCATCATGATGCTTCATGTAAGAAAAATGAGACTAGGAGACAGACGAACACTGAAATCAAGCATAGAAAATGAGAAAAAAAAGAGAGATGCAAATGGAAGAACTCTGCAGCCTGCAGCCTGGTAGCAGCATGGCAGCAGCATGGCAGCATGGGCTTCAACATGATGGGCCAACTTCTGAAGTTACCCGGTTAAACTAAATTATGTGGTGGAAAGTATTGGACTGGATTGCCCGCTTTGGTTTGAGTTTGGATTTGGTTGTGAATGTTTGCTGGGGATATTATGCAAAAATGCATAACCCAACTTGATGACTGTAGTCGTGGACGATTTGATTTGCGTATTTCCCGTTTGCTGCCTTTGTCATTGTCTGTCTACCAAAGAACGGATTTAGTAACTGAGAAAAAGTGGACATGAGCCCAGGAGAGAGAACAATAAAACGGGCGAAATATACCATTTCATTTAATTCCATACCATACCCATACTATATCATACCATGCAATTCCATTCCATTCCAAAAAACTTACCAAAGAGGCAGGCTGCCTTGCAAAGCAGACAGTCATTCAGAGTGGCAAGCAGAGAGGTAGGTATGCTGTTGGTACTGTTACTGACATTATTGTAAGTATAAACTCGCTATTGGATTTCATTTTGTTTTGACATTGTTGTCATTTCCGTTGTCATCCATTGCTTCTACATTGGCGCCAGTAAGATCGCATTATTATTACATTCAGCTTACACAAATGCTGTTAGCACTTAGTATGAAATAATATTAGTGAAATTAAAATTTTATTGAAACGCAGATTACTTTGTTGGATTCTTGTTTCGTGACAACAAATTAAACTGAACAAAACAAAAACTTGTTAAAAGAGAAAACACTTACTTGTACTCGCACTGTATGTACATTGCTCAATGAATATTTTGTAATCTTTTGCATGACACATTCTTATATTATATTAGTAGTAGTACATTCTATCCTTATACCCCATGAGCTTGGCACATGATTATTTTCGTCATTTCTTCTCTCCTTGCTGACATTAATAGAATATCATTAAAGCAACACACACATAATTATGAGCGAGTTAAATCACCCGACCCTAAACAAATTCAAATGTGATATATGGTAAAAAGAAGATGGTATATACTACATATAATATGATATGATATGATATGATATACTAGTACTATACCCAAATAGTGTGGGCTCAGAGTGATGCTGATGCTGATGTGCGTGTGTGTGCAAGTGTCCTTGAGCTGAAATGTGAGCATTATTAAGAGTTTCATTTCATTTATTTTGCGGCTCATTAGATGATGTTTGTCGCTCAATGCCATGAAACAATTTATTCTGCTCTTGTTCATATTCTTATTGTAGGATGGGAAACTGTATTTGTGTCCATAGAAAAGTTGCAATTATAATCAAAAAGTAAGCAAAGCTCTCGTACTTTACCAAAGGTTTTATATCTTTTACGAAATACGAAAGTATATGATGATTTAGGTGTATTAAAATGTTTTGAAAACCAGATTTCAACAATTAGTTTTTATGAAACCTCAATTCAAGTTCTTTACCATGGGATGAATCATTTTCATTGACATAAAGAAACAAATATAATGAGACCGATGCATCTTACTACCCAATTTTGAATGAGAGCCTCTAAAACTCTTTAGCCAAGAAGACTCCATTCGAGTTCCCTTACCATTCGAGATTGAACGAGGATTGAGAAGACTCCATCTGCGAGAGAATGTACATGGAAACAGGCCTTTTTTAAAATATAATCCACACCTGGTTCTGGTACAACGCAACAGAGAGAGACATGTATACCCAAACCTGTGATTGCCACTAGCGAAAACAGAGCATCAATAAGCCTCAAGTGTGTGTGAATGCCAGTTCACACAGGGCATAAGCTGCTTTTTTTCGTAAGAAGCTCAAAAATGTAATTTTTGTCTGTCTTCGTCTTCTTCTTGATGGACAATGTAGCAGGGATGAAAAAGCGAGATGAAAGAACTGTGTGCATACACTGAAAATAGTTCTTAATCATTTATTTTCCATAAAATTTCCATTTTAATCTTTCACAATTAGCCACAACGTTACATGTGTAAAAACAATTGTTTTTTTTTTTTTTGCGAAAGCGCTATGAGAAGATTTGCTTAATAATCTCAATTTTGAAGCTGTGTTCAGTTCATAGCAACAATAACGACAGAATTCTGAGACAACTGGGGGCCTCATTTAGTTCTGTATTGTAGCCTTGATACATAGACCAGAAAAACCGGTTACCAATGTATAATGCATAGAAGAATCTGTCAGTTCAATAGTTCAAAAACTGAACGACTATTAAGAATAGATCATTTACATACTGTATATGCATTTGCACATATATTATATGGGACACGCGGTTCAATGCTTTACTACATGAAGAACTATATATGCAGTAAAATCTACCTTGGGCGGATACCTATGTGGGCGGACATATACTGTGGCCGGATAATTCCATTGGAACCGTATGTGTCCGCCCAATGGAAATTTTAATGTATATACATAACGCTAGCATGAAAGGCTTACAAAAGAAAACTACTTCACACAATAGCGAAAGCTGTTTCTAAATTAAAATCACTTCATTTTTAGTAAATTCAGCAGCAACTTTCACAGAACAAAATAAAAATAGAACAAAATAAAATGAAGAAGTAAAAAATGGAAGTACATTGGTAAAAGGACAATGGACAGAGGATGGTGATGCAGATGAAGATGATAATAACAGCAACAACAACAGTAGCAAGCATGGCGATGGAAATATTTTTTTAGCTTTTAGTTGACTTTTTGGGTACTCAACTCAACTCAACTGAAATTGCCGAGAATAGAACGGTCACAACAGGATAAAGAGAACATCAGAGGACGACAACAACCACCACCGGCTCTAAGAAAAAAAAAAAAATAATTGAAAAACCAAGGCAAGAGAACCACTAACCGAGAAGTACGTAATAGCAGCAGTTATACAAGTATGTCAGATTCTGTGCATGCCACGTCGAATAGGAAACAGTGGCAGTTATTGTGACAGTGAGAGTAGCAGGCAGTCGCACTTAAAATGCCAGCGACCGTCGTTGACGATGAAACAAAATGAAAGAAAGAACGAAAAGCGGTGACCTGAACCCTCAAACATGGACGCATCTTTTCGGTGTCTAAGCAAGCTTCTAGCTGTTTTAGCGATTGTCCTTAGATGGAGTCGTTTACAAGTGGTCGCCACCACTACTTAAATGGCAAGCAGCGGCATTCATAGTCATGGTAGTCGGTGTCTCGACGTCGTTATTATAATCATCGTTTTTGCTGCTGTAGTCATCGTTGCTTTTACCGCCTTCACGTATGTATTGTGTGGTACCTTTGACATCAACATTGTCACAGCCTTCGGGCTTTGAATGACTGGCAGACTCACTGACTAACTGACTGATAGATTGACTGACTTGCAGATAGTCTGGCTAGTTGACTAGCTGACATATTTGGTTGACTGCTTTAGTGGCTGTCGTTTGCATCATAATCATCATCATCATCATCAGTAGCATCAACAACAGCAAGAACAGAAGCAATAGCATTAAACGTACATTGACTCTGGGTCAAACTGGCTTGAAGCTGGTTGATGTATGATGTGCCGCTTAAATAATGAACTAAAAGCGCAACGAACGCGATGGTCATGAATGCAATAATGATGATTGTCATCATTATCTTTAGATAATAATAAAGATGCCATAGAATAAAAAAATAAGTAAGTAAAATATGAAGAATTATAATGTTCTTTGAATATCATACTCGTATCATCTAAGTTCCTTTCTTTATATTGTGAAACTTTATTTTCCATTTTTAACAGAAAACTGTTGAAATTCTGAAATTCCAAGTAAATTGTTTATTGTGACTTTGAAAGCAGCCACCGACAAATGTTTATAGTATTGTATATCCTGGATATATACAAATGCACATGAAGGACGAACGGTCGACCGACAAGTTACAAAGGAACAATGAGTATAGTAACAACAACATGCAGACATGACAGCGATTGTTGCCAAATTATTGCAATAAATATTCAAGTTTGTTGACAGCAAAATGTTGTCACATACAATATATAAAAATTTATGTTGCTGCATGACATCAGCTGTGCTAAACTCTCTCTCTCTCTCTCTCTTTTGTATATAATACATACTATATACTATATACAAACATACAATATGAAGTCAAAATATTGTAAGTACACGTAGATAGAGAAGAACATCGACCAGCGGACATACTGGTATGTATAGTGAGGAGAATGGATATAATGTAGCTTGAAACTTAAATGCATTATTAAATTTGAAAGGGGAACTTGCCTTGACATATGTAGTACATTAACTGCAAACTGAAGCTTGCATACTTCAAAATACACAACAGCTGATGATAATGAATTTACTCTCATAGAGAAATTACAATTTTTTTTTCTTAAATTTTCTATGATCTACATTAATTAATAAACATACAGTCAAGGTTGAGTCAGACTCGCACATAAAAGGTTCTTTATCTTACGATGTGTAAGATATGTAGAAAATTTTTTCATATACATATGTCAACACCTTTAATTTTTTATCTATATTTTATTTTTATTATTCGTTGTTATAGCGTTAATTGAATTACATACTGTGTGACAATTTTAACTGTCTACCTATTACGGTTCATAAGATAGAGCCTTTGAAAGGACGGACGATTGGAGAGCGAAGGCTTAGTTCGCGCCCTTTGGGTACAGAACCCTAAAAATGTAAGAAAACCGGATATAAAACATAAAGGCAGCTGGAATATCGAGTCAGTTTCGTTTAGGAGTAGCATCTTCTGGTAATTGGACGCATCTAGTACTGTTATACTATGTATTTATTATATGAGTACGAAAACTGTTGGGCAACCAAATCAAAGCTTCTTTTATAAAGAAACTGTTGAACTGTTGCTGGAAGACATTATAATTCTACTCGACTGCTAGAATTTGATTACGACTACCAGTAATTTTTCAACCTTATAATTGATGAAAATCATAAGCATTTTAAGAACCTTTCATATTAATTCTGATCTTCAATTCTACATAAGAAACCAGATAGATATTTTAATATCCATATTCAGCTATCAATAGTTAGGAACCTGATAATAGCTAGTCAATCAGGGTCTATAAAATCCTCATTTGGAGAACAATAATATTGACATTCTTTATCGAAAAGCACAAAAGCTCTACAAAATATACTTACGAGTATTAAATAGAAATGTATGTGTTTCTATTTTTGACATGCCTTCAGCATTGAATATGAGTAAATTTAACTGCCCTAAATTTCCAAAAGACTCAACCATTCACTTACTATTCCCCAGTAGCATATTCTGGTAAACATACATACAAACAGATGTATGTCACAACACCCTTTCTAAGTTAAATAAATTTGTTATATAACCAAGCACCATATAAACAAAAGAATATTATTGTTTGTGAAAAGTTTTTATTTTTTTTAATTATAAACTTTAAATTTGACAAAAAGTTTTTGAGTTGTTTGCAAAAACATTTTATTAGTTGAAAAATTCTACGGTATTTCTATACTTATTACTTTATTTTAGTTTATTAACTATTAAGGAATACTGATGATGATTTTTATTTTTTATTAGCCTATTATTTATTGAATTATGTGGTAATCGACCCCATAGAAGAGAAATACCTGAATAGACATCTTACTAAAGTTATTTGCACAAAGGACTTGGCAAACTGGGCATGATTCCAACATCGGTTTACGAACTATAATACTCCGCACACTGGCATCCATTTACCATTAAATACCTCAGAAAAAGGGTGGTCTATGTTTGTACGCCTACATATTTGACGCATCAACACCTTCTCAACGGCGCATCGCCGCATCTCTGTTCCTGCGGAGCCACCTCATTCCAGATGGCTTCCTAAGTTTGGGGAGAGCTAGGGTTACATTTTTTAAAAGTATTAGTAATTTGAAAAGATTGATATTCGCACAATATTAACTTAGTGTATAATTTTCTTTATCAATGTAATTTAATCCATCTATTCTAATCATCACAGATACATCCCATTATAGAGTCATAGCCCCTTCAAATTTTAGGTGTATTTAATTCTTATAAATAGGAATAAATAAATAAAATATTAAATAATATGATGGATCTCCCTCAGATATATTTTAAAGTAATCACAGTTTCTTATTATCATTTCAAAATCAAATTCTTTCTTTCTTTCTCTCTCTCTCTCTCTCTAGCTCTATATATAACTAAGTATTTCAATTGAAGTTGTTGGATAAAAAGTTTGTTCCTCTAGTACCGAGGTTTTGGTTTTATAGTCCACAGTACATAGTAACGTGGCCCTATGCAACCCTTTTGATATTATTTTTCTATTTATGAACTAATATAGATCTAATGGCTAATATTTAATACACACTAGTATAGTTTACCCTTAGAGCAATGAAGGTGGTAGTCTAAGCAAACGGTATGCAAAGTTCAGAGCAATGCAAATCAGGTATCACAATGGATCTTCAGGCTTCTGGATGAACTCATCTCAGTAGGGAGCAACTTGTTTATTCTAAGTATCTTTCTATTATGGAACCTAAAATGCCATTGAAGCAGAAATTAAGATTTTAGAAATGACAAGTTTTGCAAAGGATCCATAAAAATAAGTGAGGTTATTTGTAAGTTTAAGAATCATTTCTAATCGCAATTTCTTTCTTTGAAAGTCACTGACGTCTGTAAATTTTCTTTCATGAGACGATTTATACCGATATAAGAATATACAATAATATTAGAATTATGTCCATCATCAGTTCAAGGATTGAAGAGTTTTAGAAGAGTTTTTCCTGGTCATCAACATCAACAACATCGTGACTCTTACGGTAAGTACTATGTATGTGAAATTTCTATCGAATGAACATAAATAGCAATAACAGGAGAAAACTACTGTGATTAAAGTATGTAAGAAAGAAAACATTATGAAATCAACTTAAGTGAGAAGTGGTGAGTGAGGTTGAAAGTAGTTTCCTTTACCTTAGTACTCACATATTCTCTTTTCTAGTACTTTTCCTATATCTGATTCTGGTTTTTTTTTTTTTTTGCGCAGTTTAAAATTTAATTTGCGCGCCAATATTTTTCGATGACATTCAAGTGCGCTTGAGCGCTTTTCCTGCTCCTGATGCTCGTGCTCTTTTTCGTGACGACTCGCCCTGCTCATGGTGCCTTAATACTTTTGAATGTCCTTGTGATTGCTGCCGGACACTAGCGTGCGTTTCCGTTTACGCTGATAGAGCGAGCATCCTCTTTCCTGTTGCTCCTACTCTTAAGGTTGTCTGCACTTGAACAAGTGAAAATCGGAAAAAAGACACAAATATATTGAAAAACGAAAATGAACAAAAATAAAAATAATCCTGCAATTCTGTAATGCTGGAATCCTCCCTCTCTCATCCTGTGCTTTCAATTGCAGTCAAAGAAAAAGACCAAGAAGAACTCGCACGCATTCGAGCGATTGCCATGAGCATTTTTGGCATTCACCGACTAGGGCGGCATAGACGAGGACAACAATTCAGCGATGAAGTCTAAATATGTATATATGTATATATCATATATTTGTGTGTGTGTGTGTGTGTGTGTGTGTGTGTGTGTGTGAGTGCCATTGAGTTATATATATGTATATAAATGTGTGTATGTAAGTGTATATTTGAGTGTGCGTGCACAATTTTACCACAATTTTAATTTGTTTATGTCGCTTGAGTGCATTTAAAAAGGGAATTTCATTTACATTTTCATCTGGCGCGTGAAGCAGAACAAAGTGCGCCCGGGTACAGTGCGATGGTGATGATGGTGACGGTGGAGTATGGTGTGCGGCATTGATATGCAAACGTGGCTCAACACTTGGACAACTTCAATGGAAGCGTAAATAAATTTAAAAAAAAAAGAAACGAAACGAAACGCAAAAAATTATAAAAAATAAAAATAACACCATCTATATGATTGTGTGCTTTGCTGCTGCACCTTTTACTTTGTTGGAAGAGTCCTGGGAGAGTGCTAACTCATATATACAACTCAAACAGAGTATCGTCTCCATCACCCACACACACACATATACACATACTCACTTACTCATACTCAACTGCGGCATTTAATGAGAAAATGTCGCAACAATAAACTTTTTTTGCGACCAACCCAGCTCAATACAATCCAAGTTGGTACGTCGGCGCATTGCCTCTTGAACTCAAGTTCTGAGGTGTGGCAAGTGAGGGGACTTTGGTGTACACAACGCTGGGTGTGGTGTGATGTGAGTTAAAATGGTTGGTCGCCTTACTTGGTTAGAAGGCTGCGCTTCGTTAACTAAGGCCAGACCAAGCTAAGCTATGCCACCAGCTATTATATACTCGTACCATACCAGACGGCACCAAACCATAGCAAACCAAACCAAACCAAACCAAACCAAACCAAACCAGAGAAAAGCAAAGCAAAGTAAAGCAAACGAAACCAAACCAAACCAATTCAAGACAAAACCATACGCGACCTGTGTTCCTCAAATCTTAATCCTTAGACACTCAAGCAGCGACACCAAGAGTTTGGCAGCCCAGAACATTAAGTTGTTTGCACTTTTGGCTTCAACACACTGCCTGCCTGATTCTTTGCTTGCCTGTCTCCTTGTTTGTCATGCTTCTCTACGCTTTACACTACAACTCAACTCATCTGAACTCATCTCAACTTCATTTTCCATTCCATTCCATTCCATGCTACACTCCAGTTCGCTCTACTCAGTTCTACTCTACTACTATTTCACATTACTTGAGAGTCAAGTCAACTTGACTTGTCTGATCCTATGCTCCTTCTGCACCTTTTTATTCCTCTGCTCCTTAATTCTATGCGGTGTGTGTGTGTGCATGGTTTCTTCTTTCTTTTTATGGTTCATTGTTTCTTATTTACGCGAATATCGCATAAACTCTATAGAATTTTGTTCCTTTCTCCGTTTGTTATTTGTTTCTTTACATTGCATTGGGTTGGCATAGTGATGGGCATGACGGTGAGGGATGAGTAGAATCATGGATAGGGAAATGGATATGGATATGGATATGGATGTCCTAGCATAAGGCGTCGCAAAGTCGCGTTTAACTTCCTTATTATCTCTTTTGTTCTTGTTGTTGTTGTTGTTTTTGTTGTTGTTGATAATGTTGTTCTGCTATTGTTATTGTTTGTTACTGGTGTTTGCTTCTGTTGTGTATGCAAATTTATTTTCTAATTTTAACAAAATTTATTGCAACGCAATTTTGTCTCATAAACATAAATTTTTGTGGCTATTTTATGATTATTTTTTCATAAACATATTTCAACACAACCAAAACAACGAAAATATATGAAAGAATAGAACAACCTTAAACGCAAAGAGACAAAAAAAAAAAAAAAAAAAAATTATTAAAAAAAAATAACGAACAATTCAAAACCAAAAGAATAATGTTTTGCATATATCCAATCTAGCATTATACTCATACGTATATGATAATACCCTACAGTAAATTATGTTCTCCAAAACAGCACAAATAATAATTCACTCAAAATATATTCTGACCACGTTCTAAAGACAAGAAAGTTGATTTAAAAGTTGAGATTCATATGGATTACCTATTATGGTTCATGAGACACAGCCCATTGAAAGACAGACTAACGGACGGACGGACAGAGGAGGCTTAGCTATAGGGTTCCGTTGGCACCCTTTGGGTACGGAACTCTGAAAAGGATGAAAGAGAAATCAATACATAAGAGGATAGTTTGATATGATAAGTCAGTGATAAGTAAATAACTCGTGCATTTCTTGCCCAAATGCGGCCATTTTCGCTTCGAATCACTGTCGAATCTATTCAACAACTCTGAATAATATTCGCCGGTGATCGTTTTATTTTTTTCAAGGTAATTGATGTGAATAATAACGCATGCTACCAACCATGGCCTTCAATGGGCACATTTAACCGGTGAAGTCCACTGTTTTCATCAAAAATACTACTTTGCTGTTTTCTTGGATGTTTAACAAGATTTTTCACAAGGTTTAGGCTTACTGCCCTGAGACTGGTCAGGGCTGATGTACCACAAGGCTGTGTCCTGGTACGAGAGATATATATATATGTCGATCTTCAATAATCAAATCGACTTGATGGCAACATTCATATTCACAGAAGCATGTGAGATGATAAACAATTCCTTGTAGTGATTCAAGTGCTTGAGTATCGCCATCAAATCAAATAAATCCTTCAATTGTGATTTCACATCGAGGCGCAACGTTTGTCTTGATATCAAATTCGACTCAGAGATCATCTCAAATGGTGTACACGCGGTAAATTCATTACCGAATGTTGCTACCCAAAGTTGAAGAAATTAAACTAGCTACTGCGCCCAAGCAGTAAACTCTTCTTTTTCAATAAAAAACTAACGAGTATTTACAGGCAAATAGTGGTCCAGTGCTAAATATGATATAAAAAATGTACAAACTTGTCAAAGCGAAGCTCTAACTCAAGATGGGACACGACGAAGACTTAAAAGACAAAATCCAAATTGTAGCAAAAAGATAAAAGCTATCTAACCTTGTCAATAAGCTAAATATAAACTTTATAAATTCTTAAAAATATGATGTAATTAATTAATTGATTATTATTTTCCACTGTGCGTAGAACACAAAATGACCAAATGTATTGTATAAGTTGGTTACACACATAAGCCGCTTACATGGTAAAGTGGTTGGGTACTCGATTTTTAGCAAAAAATTATAACAATCTATTGTCATAAAATGTGAAATAAACGAATTATTAAAAAAAAAAAAAAAAAAAAAAAAAGGAATGAAACTTGGAAGTGGCATTAAATGCTAAAAGTGCTGTTTTGTTTGTTACAAGTAACTTTGGATATGCACAAGTACTACTTACTACAGTATATAACACATGATATGCTTGTATATGTTACATACATAGTACATTTGTTAAAATGTTGAAGCTGCTATCACGTTAAACAAATGCTGAGTGAGATATTTACGTAAAAAAAAGGTAACTTTGGTCTCACCAAAACTTATGTACACTTTACTACATAAGTTATTTGTTTTAATTTGGAACTAGCTTTGCCCGACGCGTGTGTTGCAACGCCATCATTCAAAAAAACAAATGCATTTATATACAACTAACTGTCAACTTAAAAATGGGAAAATACCAATAATGATATTTAGAATAGCTGTACCCATCACGCGTTGCTGTGTCTCAGGCTGGTGAAACACTAATAAACATATAGAGTGGACGAAATTGGCTCCTTTCTTGTTTTGTCCAGTCGATATATTTTGTCATAAAAGTATGCTTTACTTTTAATATATATTAAATACACACATAATACCATGAACAACAGATGGCGTACGCAGCATTAAAATTTATTTTTATAAATATTAGATTGATAATAGTAAGTACATATATAAATAATAATTATCCATGAACACGTCCCAAATCGACTGCAAACTTGCGTCGAAATTTCAGAGCAATCGGTAAAGTGGTTTTCCAGTTCTGAGGTCATGAATATACGAATATTTACATTTTGCTCTGACCTAGGTATAAAGAAATATTGGAAAAACTTATCATTTATTCATTCCACATATTTAATAAGTCAAGGAATAATTTCATTCTAACTTCAAAGCAATATGGGTCATCTTGTTTTTTATTACGAATATTATTAACTATTTATCCCGTGAATTATATTGTGAAGAGGACACGTGCATTCTTTCCAGTAACCTATGGCATAACACCGAATATCTTCAGAAACCTTTGTCATGGTGTTACAAAACTTACCGTAATGTCAGTATATTGTGAATTTCATTTCTGTAAGTCTGAAGTGTATTAAAAAGAGAAGCTACATACGAAAGGCCTCGCACTTGCTATTGCATTGGTTTCTTTTTTCTTTTATTTGTTCCATTGTTGTTAATTAAAAGGGAATTTGCGCATAAAATTTTAAGATTCTTTACAACCACTATACAATCAGTACATGCACATATCGCATAGATGAATAATAAAAGTTTGTGTTCAGAGGTAGTGGTGCATTTTTTTGTGTGGGAAAAACAAAATTTTTGGGGCCTAGTCCATGCTTTAATTATATGATTTTCACAATTATGAAAGCGTCTGCAAGTTTAAGGTGCTCGGTCTCCTGATACATAAATGAACCTTCATAACATTATTTATACATTTTAATTTTAAAAAGTTATTATCTTTTAAACTAAATTTCAACAATTTTTATATATTACGATTCAGGGTATCTGAAAAGTATCTGTATGTAGTATTCGAGTCAGCAGATTTATTTTCTAGAGTGTAGTGCCAGATCACTGTGGTGAACAAGTTCAATTGGCATTAAATGCATATTTCTGAAGCTACCGATTTCGTTGAGATCTGAATAACCACGCTTCGGATCTTGGGAATTTATCCATAGTAAAATGCGCCTATGCTTAAAAGATATTAGCTTACTTGCAATATTTGTTATTAAACTCAACCTACATTGACGCTGTCATAATTCGATACACCAATCATCGCCATGCTCATCAACATAAATACGTGGTATAGTTACCATCATTATCATTGACATCAACATTTGAGCTGAGTTGAGATGTTGGTTTGTTGTTACCTTTATTTTTTTGCTATTGTCACCATTTTGTATTTTCAATTTTTCTTTTCACACATTTTCTAAATATTATACGAGTACATTCCACTAGTATGTACGAGTAATCTTCTTTAGATGATAATTTCATTCGAATTTTTAGTTTGTCTCATTTTCATGGGGCTTTTTATGCCATTTTTCTTGACAAGCTCGAATTCACCATCATCATCACCATCACCATCATCATCATCATCATCACAAAGTAGCACCCTATGCAATTCACAAATAATATATAGAGTATATGCACATATATGTGAATAGATAAATAGGTAGATAGGCTTTTGGCTACGTGCCAAAGTGGAGATTTTTCACACGGCACTGATAGAGCATAAACTGTAACTAATTTTGCGTGGCAAAAGGAATGCCGCTACTACTATGTATACTATGAATGCAAATGGTATATGTCTGCATGTAGTATATATCAATGTGTATATATAAGTACATATATACATGTATATAGCTGGTGCTGATGTTGATGGAGGGTGGAAGGGTGTCAGTTGTTTCGGCTTAAGGCTCTTCTCAAAAAAACACTTGAACTATGCCACTTTGAATGCAACTGCTGCGCTTTTATTACATTTTTTGCTATTTTCTTCATTTCCAAGCCACTCAAAGTTTTAGGCCTCCTCCTTTATATCCTTTGCACTATTTTGTCATGGTAAGGATATTGGACGTGTAGTTGCATAAAGATATTGGCATTATTTACGAAAAAGCTAAAATTATGCGCGCATAGCCTTAAGACCATTGAAATTATTTGTTAATTTCCATACTCACCTCATTTGCAGTTCATCATCGTCATCGTCATCGTCATCGCCATCACTATCATCACCATCACTATCATCATCATCATCATCATCATCATCAGGACCTGTGTTTCGTTTCAAGTAGATTAGTAAAAAAGAGGAGCTTAGCAAAACGCAAAAGGAATGTGCAGTGTTCAATACTCTATGTGCCAATTCAATGGGAACGAAGCAAACAAAAGGTAGAGCTAACCAACGAGCCGAGTCCAATCCCTCTTACGACTCAATGATGCTTATCAGCGAAAGTATTTGTTATGCAAATGAACGCCAAAGTGTTCTTTTATATAATATTTCATGCTTTTCTTGTTTTTTGTAGGCTTATTATATTGTCGATGGGTGCTCGCTGACAGGACTCAATCTTCTTAGGTTGCATAACACTTAGACCTTTTGTTGTCAAGTATTTTGGCATCCTTTACACAACATTTTATCAACAACATACGCAACAGCAACCAACAGTAGCAATAACAGGAACAACTGAAATACAATACTAAGTATGAGTGAGTGTGTTTGGAAATTTGTTCTTTTGATAGATATTTTTCGCGTATACATATTGCAATGTCTCACTTAGTCAATGAGTCATTAAATCTCTCTAACCATCCATCTCATCCCATCCATTTGTTTGTCTGTTTATCTGCCTACCTATCTACTTATGTACCTACCAGTTTGGTTGGGTTAGGTCAGGTCAACCACTAACTTAGTAACAAAACTTAAGTAGCTTAAAATCAACGTTACAAAATACATTCCAACTAAGTAAGTATGAGTGCAATGGAAAGAGCCTTAAACAGAGTTTAACCTGGATTTAATTTCGATTGTACTTGCAATATTAGCTTGTGTTGCTCTTGTCAAATCAACTTAAGTTCACATGGTAAGCGTGATTGGTTTTGGTGAAGGAGGGGGCAGAGGCTGGGAGTGCGGTGTTCATTAAAAGAGCATTGATCCGATTAAAATAGAATAGAACATTGCAATAAACTCAGTTCAAGAAATGCATGAATGGATTTAACTAATGAACTAACAATTCTTTGATAGAAAATAAAAACCCCAAAAACCACATTTACAAAAAACCATAGATACTACTAAACTCAAAAGAAATCATCCAAGTCATTGAAAAACAAGATAAAAATTATATAAATGTACATAATTATAATTATTCCAAATGCCGATAAGGAGGATCGGTTTTTTATACTCTTCACCGTAACGAAACCAGTTAATCTAGCCTCAGTTTTTAAGCTAGAGAGCTGAAATTTTGTACGAAGCTTTCTTTTTACCATACGCAGTATATTTATCGGACCTATAGGTACCTCTCATAAAAAGCCTCTACTGAAAGTCATGTTCTTATTAGAAAAACTTTTTTGTGTTTTATACTTTTACCTTGAAATTTGGACACAATATGTTTTTGATTCATATTTATTAACTATGTAAATCTTAGGATTACTGGATCGTATAGCTCCCATAAAAAAAAAAACATTTTCTAGAGGCAGCGTGAAGAGTATTACATCTTCGCCATAGTCGAAGATACCCTTCTTTCTGGCTTTGGTTTTGATTTGGGTTTTGTCCTTAATTTTGATGCTCAATGTCATATCGACAATAGTAATGTTGCATTTCGTGAGTGTAGTATTAGATTTCCAGGACTTTTTACCTAGAATATAGTGTATATCAATTTTAATCATCTCACTATATATGTCTTTTTCCTTTCGTCAATTTCTGTCCTCAGCTGTTTCATACTGCCGTTGGTAAATGCGTTACAATTGTTTTTTTTTTTTTCTAACTGATGGAGATGTCAACAGATTTTAGCCTATATACTGACAAATTTTTTCAATCTGATCAACAATTGATATAGTTTCAGTATGAATCTTCATTTAAAAATGATAATTTCAAACAGCATTTTCATAACTATGGATTTTATGTTGTTGACCTGAAAATTTCTTATAATTCCCATGGAATTATTGAACTAAAATTTGGCCACTAAAAGTTTCAGACCCATATTATATTCATGTAAATTTCAAGATCCTAGGATTACTGGATCGCATAGCTCTCACACAAATATTGTGATCAAAATGTTGCAGTATGCATACTGACTCTAACCTACGCATAAGTCAAATTAATATTGAAATACTTCTGTCTGCACAATCACAGGAGCGTAGACAAAAAAGTTTTCTAGAGTATTTGATCTTCGGCATAGGCTTTCCAGTAATGTTTAGCAGCCCTAGACTAGAATCGATTCATATAGATAGCGATGAATGCTTGTACTGCATCCGGGAATCTAGATGTGACTGTGTTACTCATAGGCATGGATTTCGATTTACAAATCTGAGTTTTCTTGGCCCATGATCCTGAAAATTCATCTTCTGAGATTTTTCTCTTAAACTTCTACTCCATTTTGAATACAAACTGCCCTCATTAGTAAATCTATCATTAAAAATCAAAATTATTTGTCCTCAGCGAAAGTGTGAATAAGATAATAAGATGTTGGATGCTATTATTAATGTTTCTGTTGCTGTTGGTGTCAAAAATTGAAGAAGAGGGGAAGCAACTGTTGACTCATTTATTTTTTTTTTAACTTTTTTTTCGTCTTGGTTAATTACGCTGATTATTTTATTTTACGTTGCGCACTTTCAATTATTTTTAATTTTTTTTTTTGTCTTCACTTTCTTTCTCCCTTCATTTTGTTCTTGTTCTTGTTTTTTTTTTTGTGTTTTTTTTTTTTTTGTTTTTCTTTTTGCAGACACCAAAATAATACATATAACAACTTGACAAAGGCTTACAATAAAAATCATGGCAAGACGAGGAAGGAAGCCAAACAAAACACAACATAACAAAAATGGGTCGTTAAAATGTCATGAGAGAGAAATGAATGTTAAAAATTTGCTTCTGGAAAAAATGAAATAATAAAATATAATCCGCATGCGGCACTTTTGTTTTCACGTTCTTTAATTCCTTATTATTATGCTTTCTTTTTTTTTCTTTAAATTTTTTGGTATGCAAAAGTGACAGCATTTGTTTGAAGGTTTGAAAGTGGGTTGGAAACGTCTGCGTTGACAAATTTTAAAACAAAGCAAAGAGTGCAAAAAGAGAAAAGAAAATAAATCTGAAAGTCGCAAAAAGGCAAAAAGATTTAAAACAGCAAAAACATCAGTGTCCACATTGAGTAAGGCGAAAATTCTCGTAAGTAGAATGATTGAAATAGTCAACACCACAATCAGCAGGCAAAGAGCGATTTAAAAATTAACACAAAGAGCACGGTTACAATATAAAACCGGTGTATCACATGAATAGATTCTAGTGCTTTTGTATAATAGCATTTTTAAAATTGTATTCACGATATTTATGATTACCGAGACTGAAGATAGATAATGAATGCATTATGTCCATGTAAGTATAAAACATAAAATCATCATAGGATCATGAATCACGCTCGCAAGTTCTGTGCAAACTTTTCGCCTTATTTAAAAATTGTGGAGCTTTTCTATTTGTTACAATCGATTTGATTTACAAGCGTAAAAGGAAAAGGGCAAAACAGAAATTTTCTGTGCTTGTACATGTTATTAATTATTGGAGCCAGGAAATTTTCAATATAAAAATTCACAAATTGAGCGTTGTTATTGTTTCAGTTTTGAATGAAATCTATTAATAGTGTATCGGTATGAATGGTTTCATACAGGTTTCCATTACCTAGTATTGTCAGTTACCAAGGACCATAGTTGTCCTCAGACTGAGGATATTCACTTGTGGCCAATTTCTCATCTAGTGACTGTTCCACAGCTGTCTTTACCTATCAACCTCAACAAAGTCTAAGGTAGACTTGGTAGGTTGGTAGTTATACTTTTTATCTTCTAATACCATCTTTCCCATGAGTCAGTCACTTCAGTTTTCTATAGTGTTTTTTGTCGGTTTAGTTGGAAGCTTCAATCTCTTGGTTTGGTTGACATGCGTTTGCCTGTTTTTGGCACATTTGAAGCATCTCAAAGAAACTATGTACTAAATATTGTACACCACTGACTTCTGCAACCTTTAACATCAACTACTATAAAGTCACTTTTTTTTTATTGTTTGTCTATCGTTTTCATGTTCATCATCATCATCATCATCATCATCTTCAACTTTATCTCCTTGTTGTAGAATGCTTATCGTCATTTTTCAAACGGAAAATGTTAATAAAATTTGACAAACGCTTCTTCCTTCATTTCCGCCCACAATATCACAACATCGAGCCATCATGATAATATCACAAGAAAAAAAAAAAGAATGTAGGGGCAAACACTTTAAATTTATTTTCTTCAACCGCAATGATGTCATACCATGACTTTTGTGACACAACTTACTCAATCAAAATGAACGCTCTTTAACCACAAACATCTTTTAGTACTTTCTACTATTTTTGATGTGAAACCTTGTGAGTTTTGTGAAACTTTTATTTTTTTTTTTAAATGAACTATTATGTTATTGTTATTTCTTACAGACTCTAACCTCGCCAAAATATTTTTTTTGCCATGCCAAAATTTTAACATTTTTCTTTGCGTTCTGACCTTTTTTACTACAATTTTTTGCTATAATAATGCCATTTTGCAATCATGCACGCATCACTTTCCTTTCGCTTCTATGCCTCCAATGCACCATCATTATCACCATTATCAACATCAACATTGACAACATCATTATCACTATAGTCATCGATCGATTTCATCGTTGCTGTCATTGTCGTGTTTGCTGATGTCGTTGATGCTTACTAAATTGCAATTTAGATAAATGTGTTATATCATTATTGAATTTCTTCATGATTTTATAAAATTTCTTACATTTTGCTGTTTTGTTTTTGGCTACCTTTACTCACTTTGTCGCTTACGTCTGTCTGAGATTTATTTGGATTTTATGCTTTACATACAAGGGGTTTGTCAAAAGTTTCCGAACTTTTCAAAAAGAAAAAAAACTACAAAATAGTTTGGAATGAAACTTTGCATTTATTC
>JBANCV010000740.1:5033-26991 GCA_037040105.1 Amiota albilabris | reverse complement strand
GAAAATAATCTTTTGAAAAATTTAACTAACTTTTTGAATATATTATCTTATAATGAAATTTATGTACCAAACAGAAACGGTGTTATTTTTAATATCACAAGAGCAACTTTATTAGTTGAATTATTTATTTCTGATGACCCAATTATCATGCACAACAAATATGAATTGTTATCAATTTTTCACAAAATTAACAAATACACTGAAAACATAAAGGAGTATTCATGTTAAAATTAAATAATTTAAAAATTTTACAAATAGATAACATTAATACTAAAAATGTAAATAATATTAAGTTATTATCATCAGAAATTAATAATTATTTTAATAATATTAATTTATCTAAATTATCAAAGGAATTAAATGATCAATGCTCACCTTTAAATATATTTGGGTTATTTTTATCTTATAATGTAGAAGAAAAAGAATTTAAAATAGGTAAATATATTACTGATGAAGAAAAAATGAATATGATTACACCAATATATTTAGAATTTAATGATAAAAATATAAATGTGTTTTTAAAAATTTTTAAAAAAGGATTACAAAATATTAAATCAAATGAATTCACCTATGCTTTTTTAGAGTTAATGAATGAAACAATTAATAAGTTGAATATTGCGTTATATAAATTTTACCTTAATAATAGTGTTAGAATAGACTATCAATACAATTTAAATATACCAAAAAAATATTTTTTAAATTTTCCAGATCATAAAAGAACAAAATGTATTATGGCAAATCTATCCAGAAAATATGATAATAATCAAACCAATATTATTTCAGCATTAAATGATGTTGAATTATCATATCCAGAATCAGTGTACGCCTTTAATACATTAGATAAAAATAGTACAAGATGGGGAATATTTTTTGATGAATATGCTTCTGTTATATTACGTTCTGAGTTTATCAAGGAACATTATGAATTTATTTGTCATAATGCTTCACTACAAAGACTGTACAGTTATCATTTTAATAAAATGAAAGAGATATTATATTATTATTACTTAAAAAAAGATCAATTAGATGTATGGAAACGAATATTTATTGACAAAATAATTGATATTGAAAACGCAGCAGGCTTGAATTTTTACTTAACATCACCATTTCATATTAAAAATTATTATATTAACATGGATAATCTATTTGAAATTATTCAAGTAAAAACTATAAATAAAGATTTATTAAATAATACAATAAACAATTTAAATATTTTTTTTAAAGAGAATAATGTGTATTTAAAAAATAAGGATATGTTTTTTAATTCTATCTTAACATTAAGTAATAAAATGCCTGAACATAAAGGATTGATTGAATTATTAGATTTTAAGAATAAGGTGCTTGAATTAAAAAAGAAAGAGGAATAAAATGCTTATATTAAATAAGGAAAATGATGTACTACAAGTTAATAGCATTAATAAAAATAACATAAAAAATATTGATTTATTAACAAAACGAGTTAATAGTTTTTTTGAAAATTCAAATAAAGAAGATATCATAAAAATGTTCAATTCAAAAAAATATGATAATATATTTTATTTATATTTATATTATAATATTGAAGGAAAATTGTTTTTATTATCAGAAGAATTAAAAAATAAAGAAGAAATGAACATGTTAGGACCTTTATTTATTGATGATACTGAATATAACCGAAACTTATTATTATCAAGTTATGAAATTTCATTGAAACAAAAAGATAATTCTATTTTAACAAAACTATTTTTAAAATTATTGAATGAAAGTATTATTAATTTAAATAAATCATTGTATGAATTTTATTTGAATGATGCTATACAAATAAATTATAAAAGTTTATTAAATATCCCTACTGAATATTTAGAAAAATTTCCTAATCATAAAAGGACAAAATGTATGGAAGGTAATTTCAGTAGATATCTTATACCTGAATTAGAGACTAACATAGAATCAGTTTATCTTCAATATTGTACTTTATCAAATGAAGAAGCCTTATATGCTTTTAATAATTGGAATAAAAAAAATACAGATTGGGATAGCTTTTTTAATTGCTATCATGATGTTTTATTAACTCCAGATTTTATTAAAGAAAATTATGACTTTGTTCTTAATCATTCAAATATGAAAAAAATGTATGAAAAACATTATGAAACAGCGAAATCTTTATTATATTATTATTTTTCAAATAAAAATTATTTAAGTAAATGGGAAAAAGTTTTTATTGACAAACATATAGAGATAAATAACGCTGAAGATTATTATTTTTATGCACAGTCTCCTTATCAATATATATCATATGATATAAAAATAAATGATTTGTATGATGTTATTGATGTACTAGAAGTAGATAAAAATGAATTTCAAAATATGCTTACACAATTAACTGATTTCATTAAAAACAATGATGTTTCTTTGAAAAATAAAGAAAAATTCTTTCAGAAAATTAGAAAAATAACAGATAAGGATTTAGAAAATAATATTAAAAATTTGTTATCTTTAGAAAATAAAACAAAAGAACTTAATTTTTAATTTATATAATTGAAATAATTATATGAAAGAAAGAAGAGGCAAAAATAGATGATTAAATATGAGCAAAAAACTAAATGTGAAAAAATTATTGATAAAATCAAATATGCAATTAATAATAAAAAACATCTAACAGAAAATATCACTAAATATGATAGTGATATATACTTTGATATTGAAACAGGTACTGCGATTAATGAATCACAATTGGAACAAGATGATAAAAGATATGGTTTCTTTATTAATATAAGTAAAAATATTAAACCCTTTAATGATATAAGTGGAAAGAACAATTATATAGAATATGAAAATATTATCATTTCTTCTGAAAAAAAATTAATTAATAGATTAGAGAATCTTATTACAATAATATATGAATGGTTATTAGCTTCTAATAGAGCAAAATATCATCATATCCATCTTAGTATGCAAGATGTATATAATTTGTCTTATGAATTTTTAATTATATTCTTAGAAAAAAATTGTTCTAGTTATGTTTATGATCATGTTTATACGTTCTTAGAATGGGGAAATAAAAATTATGAAAAAATAAATGCTGATTATATATTTAATGATTCTTTTAGAGAAACAGAAGAAGTTAATAATAATCAACTTATTAATTACCGCCCTGTAATAGAATTCATTAGTAAACTGTACAATGATACAACTAATGAAAAAACTGTTAAAAATATTAATACGCTTATTTATTTATGGATAAAAAGTAGAACTCAGATAGATAAATTGAATCAATATATAGGTAATAAAGATTTTGAATATATGTTATATAAATACTTAAAAAATAATAATATTTCATATACATATGTCTTAACAAAAACCTTAATAAAACTTAAAAACATAGTAGATTCTTTTCATTATTTAAATGTAAAAACTCTAATTAACATTTATCCTCACACACCATTAAAAAATAAAAAAGAATTTGAAAGAAACAATATAAAAATTTTGTACAGGTTAAATAAATTAGATGTTCTTTTTAAGAACAATAATACGAATTTAAATAAGAATGATAAAATTTATATGTTAAAAAATGAATATTTAGCTTTTGAAGCATTAATTAATTTTTCAGAAAATATAGGTTTTGAAGACACTAAAAGTATAGATTCTAATAATTATTTGAAAAAATTAAACTCTGATCTTAAACAAATTAAGGAAAATAATAACATTACTTTCATTGATAAAGAGCAGGATATTATTAATACTAATACGCTATTAATCTAAAATTGTACATTTTTTGTATAATTTTTTTTTATTATTAACTATAATTAATTTAATAAAAAAAAGAAAAGAAGGAAATCATAATGATTGACACACAAAAATTATTTGACAAAGATAATGATCTTGCTTTATTATCACAAATTAAAGTTGCTATTAAAGATAAGAAACATCTTTTTGAAGACATTAATTTTAATACTTTAACAAGACATAGTGATGTTTATTTTAATACAATAACAAACAAATTGTTTTCAATTAATGAACCAAATGAAAATAATGAATATTTTGATGAATACCAAGGTTTTTTATTCAATATAAACTACAAGATTGGATTTGAATACTTTGATGATAGGACTAGAATAATGAGTTTGAATCTACAGTATCAAGCACTTATGGATGAAAAAAGTATCATTAATTCTATGTTAACATTTGTTTCGGATATGTATGCACAATTATTAAAAAATGATGAAAAGACTTATACAAATTATAAGATTTCTTGTAATGATATATCAATACTTCCTTTGGATTTCATGTTAGATTTTACAAAACAAAAAAAATGGAATACGATGTTGTCACAAGAAGATGTTAAAAAATTTACGAAGCTTTTTATTAATAATAAAAACAAATTAAGACAAGAGAATTTATTCATAGAACTATTGTTTTCAAGTTTGCGTAGTGATGACAAATTAGTAGAAGATAAAATTTTAGTAAATGAATTATCTAAAAAAGTTATTTCAATGAAAACTATATACAAAGAATTTTTTAAACTATTATCTTATTGGGTCTGTGATATAAAAAAAGTTAATCAATTAAAAGAATATATTGATCAAAAAGAGTTTGTTAGTGTTTTGTTAGAATATTTTAAAAAAGCTTATAAAAAACCAACGTACAATTTAAACGCTAGTTTAATTTTAGCTATTGCCGAACTATGTGAAGCAGTTAAAGAATCAAAAGATGAAGTGTTAGTTAGATTAAACCCTAATATTCCTTTTACTAATCAAAAAAAATTGAAAAAATTTAAAATCTTATATGATTTAAAGAGTTTTAGTTTTTTAGCTGGTAATACAAAATTAGATAAAAATACTAACACTTTAGGTGTTGCACCTATTTTTGTACTAAAAAATGATTACGAAGCATTAAAACATCTGATAGCATATACTAAAAATACTTTAGATGAAAGTGTAACATCATCAAATTACACACCTAATCAAATTATGACATTTTATGAACGTTTTGAAAATATGATTAAAAATAATAAAGTTACATTTATTGATAAAATTGATGATGTTTCTAACGAAGAAATTATTTATATTTAAAATAAAAGAGAATATTTTTATATTCTTTTTTTTGTACATATATTGTATAATTAACTTATACAATATAAGAAAGAAGGAATATTATGATTAATAATAATCTTAATAAAGATTCAGTAATTGAAATTATTCAATCTGCTTTAAATGATAAAGATAATCTCTTTGCTAATTTTGATGAAACAAATGATGGCGAAATATTTTTTAATGAATTAACTAAACAAATATTTTATATGTCAGATAAAGAAGTACAAGACTTCAATATTTCTGATCCATTATTTGGTTTTTGTTTTAATATTTATAGTAGTGTTTATTATATGGCACGTTCAGATTATGAAACAGAAGTTAACTTTTCGATTGCATCTAGACCATTATCTACTATGTCTTCAAGAGTAATAAAATCAGATATTATTTATCAACTAGAAAATATTATAAAAGACATTTATCAAGATAGAATGGAAGAAACTAAACAAAATAATATTTATTTGAATTATTTTTATAATTTAAGAAATGTTTCGTATCGTTTATTATCTTGTTATAATAAAAACATTAAAAGAAAGTCTTATGACAACAATATTGATTGGTTAAAGTGGTTAAGTTTTCATTATAAAACAATGGATAATTATGAAGAAATTTTCAATGAATTATATCAGGAAAATGATTGCATAAACGTTGTACTAGATGATGTAAATATTATGCATATGCTTAGTGATTTGTTTGAAAATCATACAGTAGAACAAACCGAAATTAATATTCAAAATTTAATGAATTCCACCTTGTATTTTGATAAAAAACAAATTAAAAGTCTTTTGAAATATAAGAATAATAAAAAAGTTAAAAAAATTATATTCAATTACATTGAAAATTATCATAGTGATTGGAGTTCATTAAGTAATGCAGAATTAATATCATTTTTTATCAATTTAAAGGAATTAGATGTAGATAATAAATATGATATTATTTTAAACCTTTCTCCAATGGCAAAATTATCTAAAAGTATTAAATTAAACAATTTGTCCAGCATTAAAATTGTATATAATTTTGATGAAATAAGTTTTTTAAATAGTAATGCTAATATTTTAAAATATACTGAGTTTCTTAAAAATTTAGATACATTATATATATTAAAAACAGATTATAATGCATTAATTAAAATTAAAGAAGCATACGAATTGATTGATTTTAGTCAATTACATGATGAAAACCAGTACAAAAAACTATTAGATATTTTAAATAATTTTATTAAAAATAAAAAGTTAATACTAATTAATAGTATTAGTGATATTATTGAAAATAAACCAATTATTCGTGACTTTAAAAGATAGATAACCTCTATCTTTTTTTGTTTAAGTAAAGTATAATGGACTTATATAAAATAAGAAGAAAGAAAGGAGAACAGTATGTTAGAACAAAAATCTGAATCGAATGAATATATTTTGTTATTAAAAAAGGCTTTATCTAATACTAAAAATCTTTGTGAAAATTTAATTGAAAATCATTATGAAGGTGTATATTTTAATGAAAGGACTTTAAAATTTATTTATGAAAATCAAATTGATATGAAAAAAGATTATGGTATGTTAACCGCTTTAAACATTGATTGGAATTTTAACACCAAACCCATTAGCTATTTTGAAATGGAAGAAAACACACAAAAAAATATATTAGTATCAGACTCATTTTTTAATAACGAAGTCCCAAAAATAGTAGCAACAAATTCAAAAAATAAATATACAGATACTGTACAGAATTATTGTATTAAAAAATTAAATAATATTTTAAAAGTATCCTATCAAAATATATTAAATAAAGTAGATTATATTTATTATAACCCTAATGACATTTTATCAATTAATTTTTTCTTAACAAAAGGTGATCAAATAAATATTGATTATTCTAATAAAAATAATTTAGACGTTTTTATTGATAAATATATAGAGTTAGATACCCCCTTATCAGTAACTGCTGAATCTAAAATCATTAATGCTATACTTTACTCTGATAGCTTTAAACATGTTTTTTATATTAATAATAATGCGTTAAATAAAATAGGCTTTTATAAAAAAATAGTGCCCTTTCTAACAAAAAATTCAAAGTTTAATCATAATGCGGATATTCAGGAAGATTATTTAACTCTAATAGGCAATTTGAGTGCTAATTCAATATTATTTAAGGAGATACTTAATGATAAATTTGCGCTATCTTTTATAGATACTTGCTTAAATAATTTAAGAAAAACTAATATTTATACTAGATATGGTTTAAGAGAACGCATAAATATTAGCAAAAAAATAATGATATACAATAAATATAAAAAAAATAAATTATTACCAGTAATAATTTTGAATTCTGCAAGTGATATTACAAGAACAAAAACTATTAATGATAATAAAATGAATATTTTATATGATCTCGGTAATATAAAACAAATTTTAACAAACGATATAAGCGAATATAATTTTCATAGTATGGACAAAATTAATCATATATTTATATTAAAAGAACAGTGGGAAGCAATTAATCAATTGTATAAATCTTTTATTAATTTAGATAAAAATTCTTTTTCTTATTCTCAAAAAGATTTAAGCATTAACTTAGAACTATTAATTAAATATTTTGATCAATATATAGCAAGTAAAAAAATTGAAATAATAGATGATTTAACTACTTATTTTAATCAAAAAATATACTATATTTAAGCCGTAAAGGCTTTTTTTATGTTATAATAAAAGAAAAAAGAAAGTTGATTATTTATGATAAAAACAGATCCAAAAACAGATATTGAATTCATTGATATTATCAATTTAGCGCTTCAAAATGAAGAAAAACTATTTGAAGATATTTCTGATTTTTCACAAAATATATATTTTAACGAAAAGACATTAAAATTAACGCAATCTGTTGATAAAGACGACTTTGGTTATGTACTACAATTAAATTTATTGGGTATTGAAAATGTAATTGATTCTTATAAAAACAATTTAAAAAAATATAACACTTTTAATAAAAACACAAAAACTTTTACAAATAAAGAAGAAGTTATATTGTTACTTAATGAATTTAAGAAAATATTTTATCAAACAAAATTTTTACAAACAGATAAGAGAGTGCTTTCTCATGATTTTACATATGATGAAAAAATGTTACAAAAAATGTCTATTAGATTTCTGTACACTTTTTTGAAAAATGATTTTCATTTTAAAGTAAAAAATTATAGTTATGTAATACAATTTTATAATATTTTTTATAAAAATAATTTTTTAAGTATTGGTAAGAACGGTAAATTAATGTTACATGATTTAGTTTCTGGTGGCAAGGCTAATCTTGCTGCATTAAAATTAAAATCATTTTCAGATATTTTTATTGACTACTATATTAATATAACAGATAAAAAAGAACGTTTAGATTCTACTAAATATATAATTCGATTTACTGAATCTAACGATTTATCATCTTTCTTATCAACAGAAAATAAAAACAGTATAAAATTTTGGAATATTTTTAAGCAATATCAACATTTAATTACTAATTTATATGATAAAATTGAAACATTTAAAAATGTTTCTAAATTGATCAATGTTAAAAACATTATTATGTTTAATTTACAAAAGGATGAAATTTATTTTGATTTATTAAGTGATGAAAAAAATACAATTTTATTATCATTTAATAATATTATTGAACTTGTAGATATATCCGAAAATTATATTTCTGGATATTTAAAAACATTGAAGACTTATACAAAATTAATTTATATCAAAAACGATGACCGTAACGCTCTTAATTCATTAAAAAATAATCTTGAAATATTTGGTGTAAAAGAAGGTCAAAAACAAAACATTCAATTACTTATTGAAACAATTGATACTTTAATTGAAGAAGGAAAAATAAAAATAATATGATGTTATTATTTTTGTACATAATCTTATATAATATAAGTATAAAAAAAGAAAGAAGGAATTTCATGTTAAATACTAATGATATTAAAACAAAAGAATTGTATCAATTAATTCATGAAGCTTTAAATGATAGAAATAATTTATTTTCAAAATTATTTAGAGTAGAAGATTTAATTTATTTTAATGAGCGAACATTACAAATCATTAACGAAGAAAGTATTGATTTTAAAAAAGATACTGGATATTTAATTCAATTAAATACAAAAGGGTTACGTGATATTATTAATATCTATCCTCAAAAAAATAAACGTATAACGGAAGAAGGTAATTTTAATGAAGCTATTTTTTCTTTTTCAACAAAAGAAGAAATTATACAAACTTTAATTGAATTAGAAATGATTAGTACAAATGCTGTTTTAAATCCCAGGGAAACTGAAATTTATAGTCAACGTATTACCATTGATTTTGAATTAATACAAAATTTATCCATAAGATTTATTTATACATTTTTAGATCAAAGTGGTTTTAGAATTAATAGCATTAATGAAAATGAAGATAAACTTTTTAGTGAAAAATGGTATCATTTTATTACTGGTAGCGATATATTTGAACAAGTTCCAAATTATGCGTACAATTTATTAAATAAACTATTACAATCGCCTAACTGTCGTATAGATCAATTACAAAATAATAAGTTTTGTGATCTTTTGATTAAAATATATAAAGATAAAAATAATGGATCTTTTTCTGCCATTACTATATATATGTATCAATTAATTAAGAAAATAACATTAAATAAAGACATTAGTTTACTTGGAAAAATTTGTGAAAGGAAAAATTCAGACCAATTTTTGATTGAAATATTGAAAAATGTCTCTTATACATTTAATAAGTCAGTAAATAATAAAATGTGGTTTTATACTGAGGTGCAAAAAATGATAAATGTTAAGTTATCATTTAAAATTGAACTATTTAACCAAATGAAAATTGATACACAAATAAGTAATAATACTAATATTTCAGTTTATTTATCATTAAAAAACATATATCAATTTTTTGATTTTAATAATATAGAAGATTACTTATCAGATCTAGAAAATAATATTACACATGCTTTTATTTATAAAAATGAATATATTGCGTTAGAAAAATTTATTGATAGCCAGTTTCAAATGAATATAAGCCAAGAAGATGTTTCTTATTCTTTAAATTTGTTAAATAAATTAAATGATGTACTAAAACAATTGATTAATTCAAAAAATATTCAGATTGTTAATTATAATTAACTTATAAAAAAAGAAAGAAGAAGGTTATGAATAGAAGAATTAAATCTAAAAGATTAAATCTTGATATTAAAAAGTCAGTAAAACCTTATCTTAAATATATAAAGCATAAGTATGGCTTAATTAATGTAAGAAATATGAGAACATGGTATAATCATGAGACTGAAAATGATAAAATGAGATTAAAATTAAAGAATATTTATGGTTATTATTTTGAAATATCAGAATTTCCAAATTTTAAATTTTTAATTACTAAATTTTTAAACGATAAAGTTTATTTATATATTGATACTAAATATGCTGCATCATTTACTAATGCAGATTTTGCATTAGTTAAAAAAGATTTAGATAATGTACAAGATTTTGATATTAGTTTAAAAGAATCATTAAAACTATATCACATAAACAACATATTAGAAGATGATATTCAATCTATCACACTGTCACGAAAAGTTGAACAAGCTAACATTATGGTTTTTAAATATTTAAAGAATCAAGTTGAAAATGGAACTATTGTTTCAGCACAAGTTATTGATAAATATTATGAAGATCGTAGCGCTTATTATGAATTGATAAAATATCAATTAAATATTATGGTTGATTCTAAAAAATATAAAAACAAAGATGAAGTCTTCAATATAACAAGTAATATAGCTTTGAAATTGTATGATATATATAATAATTTTAATATTTTCAGTGCTAAAAATAAAATTGATTATGACGAAAGTTTTTTTGATAAAACAAAAAAGAAGTACAAAGAAGAATTACGTGATATACAAAGAAATTCATTGTTTTATATTGATGATACAAAGATTTTAGGAATGTACAAAGATATTGTAAGAAAGAAGGCGTAATATGGAAAACAACAAAATTAATAGAATTGAAACCACTTCTCTTGAAGAATGGAAGCAGGCATTGGATCTTTTATTTAATAAGGGGTATCGGTGGGTATCTTCTAGTAAACTAGATTATCATACAGAACACTTTATTAATGAAAGTGCAAGGGTATTATATTTTTATGCAACATCTCCTAATAATAAGATTATTATGCGTGGTGGAGCAGTAGACCCGTATAAATTAGGCAATGATGTTACACATAACTATTTACAGTGAAAGGATTTAATATGAATAGAAAATTTAGAAGTAGAATTTATTTGGATGAAAAAGCTAATGACAAAAATATATTGCATTTACAACTAGCAATCTATTATACACAAAAGCGATTGAAAAATGAATTTGATTACGAAATTGAACCTGAAAAGCTAACTAATTTTATTAAAGAAATCAATAAGTATCCTTTAAAAAAACAAGTTAAAACTACAAAAATTGCAATGAGAAAGTTGCATAAATCAATTAAATTAAAAAATTCAAAGTGATAATAAACATTAATAAAAAGTGTACATGGAAAAATGTACACTTTTTTGTTATAATTAAACTATAAGAAAAAAAGGAAGAAGGGATATTATGACTTTATATACAGTAGCTTCAGATTTTCATCAAAATGTATCAGCATTAAAATATTTATTTGAACATTATTCTGATACTCAAATTGTTTTGTTAGGTGATTTTTTTGATACACATGGTGGAAAAGATAATAATGCTAACGTTATGAAACAAGAATTAGTTAAATTAGTAAATAGTGCTAAAATTAAACCTTTAATAATAACAGGAAATCATGATGATTTTATTATTGGGACATCTTTTTATCAATCACAAAGTTTTGATAATTGGATGATTAATGGTGGTAAAAGCACATTACGTGAATTAGGCTATCATGGGGCTAAAACTTTATATGCAATAGGAGATTTTTTAAATTCAGAATGTAATGATCTCTTAGATGTTTTAAAACAAGGTAAATATATCATTGATTTACCTCATATTACGTTTGTCCACGCAGGGTTAGATTGGTCTGTAAATAACCCTATTGAAGAAACTAGTCCAGATGTAGCAATGTGGATCAGAGAACCTTATTTATTTGATGGTCGTGATGAATATGGTCGTTTAATTGCTCATAAAAACCTAGTTAACAAAACAATCGTTAGTGGTCATACACCTATTTTAACTATTGATCATAATTCTAATAAGAAAATTATGACACTTCACAATCCATCAGATACGCCTGGCATTAATCGTTATTTAATTGATGGCGGATCAGGATCAGGTGAAGAAAGTGCACATGTTAATATTGTTCAATTTAATGATCAAGGTGCTTTTATAAAAGAAGAAAAAGTTTAAAAAAAGTGTACATATTAATTTATGTACACTTTTTGTTAGTTATTATATATAACGGTTATTTTCCATAGTACGTTCATATCGTTCAGTTATCATATTGCAAATAACAAAAGCTGGTTCGGATTGTAAACTGTAGTCTGGTACCAAAAGCTTTCCGTTACGTTTAACACTTACTTTTGTTGGGTAAGTTAAACGATAATCAAGCTGATTTTTATAATAACCTTTCATATAGTCTGCAACTCTTGCGTTAAAAGACACAATATCATTTTCTTCTAACCAACCGAATTTTAAAAACGAAGTTGTAGCATTTAACCACAAATGGTCAGTCATTATTTTACCTTTTTCATCTCTTACATCGGCAATCATTAACGTTGGTAAAAGAGATTTATAACCATTTTTTGTACCGTACCGTTTAAACCGACCTGTGAATGAAAATCGTTGTTCATTACCTTTTTCTTCTAATTTTTGGCGCATAGCATTTTATCCTTTAATTTTATTAAATATTATTTATATAATATCATAAATGTCATATTATGTCAACGAAAAAGCACAATAGCGTCTTAAATAAATTACTAATAAAAAGTGTACATATTAATTTATGTACACTTTTTTAGTAAATTGAATGATATAGTGTGTTATACTATTATTAACGAAATAAAAAGGTGGAACACAGATGATAAGTAATAATAACAATAATAATTTTATAAGTATTCTGAAAAATAGTCTATGTGATTCTGACCATTTTTTTGAAGACATTACTTTTCCATTTAAAGAACCGTTGTTCTTTGATGATAAAAGAGGGAAATTAGTAGTTGATAATATTAAAAATAATATGAATGTTTCAGCATTATATTTAAATTATGATATGGAACTTTTAAATACATATATAAAAAATATGACTGATACATATTTTAATCCCAATGAGATAAAGAACTATATATTAAATATATATATTCCAAATTTTTATAGCTTAAAACTAAATGACGAATTCAACAATCATAGTAATAAACAAGCAATGATAGATCATTTAGATAAATATACCTCTATTAGATTGTGCAGAGAATTCATGTTTAATTTTGAATTTGAAGATATTATTTTATTTTGTGAAAAAAATATTGAAAATAATACAATATTATTAAATTTTTTGATATGCCAAAATGAATATTGGTTAGATCATGATGTTTCTAATATAAAAGGAGATAAAATTAAATACATCAAACAAAACATACAAAAAAATTATGGTATGACAAAGAATATCATTGAATATTTGATTTCTTATAAACAGCAAAGTGTACTTTACAATACTATTAAATATTATATTGAACATAAAAAACAAGTATTTGAATCTAAAAATATATTTAGTAATAAAAAATTATGTTTTCAGAATGAATTTATTAATCATTGTAATGATATAATATTACAGGATTCATTAAGTGAATTCATACCACTATTTAATCAAAAAAATATACATTCCATATATAATAATATATTAATCAACATTAATACAAAGAAACAAAATAAAATATCTTGTGTTCACCATGGAGGGATAAATAGTATATTAGAAAAGAATATATCCTTTAAAATTAAAAGAAATGGTATATTATCCCCTGTTGATATGCCTTTTTCAGATATAAGTTATAATGGAAAAGAATTAGTAGTTAGTTAAAGGAGCAACGTTTATGATCAACAACAATAATAATACAGAAACTTTTTCAAAAATATTAACAGATAGTTTAACTAATACCAAACAGCTTTGTAAAAATATTGCTTTTCCATATAAAGGATTATTATATTTTGACGAGGTAAGTAAGCAATTAGTTACTTATACAAAAGAAGAA
The DNA here is from genome assembly GCA_037040105.1 of Amiota albilabris. Classification (NCBI taxonomy): domain Eukaryota; kingdom Metazoa; phylum Arthropoda; class Insecta; order Diptera; family Drosophilidae; genus Amiota; species Amiota albilabris. Next base: position 12,694 of record JBANCV010000740.1, on the reverse strand, counting down.
AAAACAAATAATTTATATATTTCTGGACTATATTTTGATGTGGGTGTACGAAAAAATAAATATAATAATGAAAATGATATTTTAAAATATATCACTGAATGTTATTTAAAAGAATTGTACAGTATTACTCTTTCTAATCATATATTTTATTTTGATTTAGATGATGCAGAAGCTGCATTCGAATCAGATGATGAAGCATTATTACAACCCAATTTAGGGTCTCATTTTTCTGTTAAATTATTTGATGAAATTTTAAATAAATATATATATAGCAATATCAAGAATGAGGGATTATGGTTTAATGATTATGATTATTTTAATAAATTGTTTCCATCTGTCATACCTTATTTACTAAAACAGAATCGTAATAGTTATCAAATGATTGATTATTATTTATACACTTTTGTTCTACAACATGCTGATAACAATAAAATTAGTACAGATTTTATAAATGAAAATTATAGTGATTTTTTTAAACATATGAAAAAATTAGAAGAAAATATGATGAATTCAAGTGTATATATTGAACAATATAAACACAATCAAATGATTAAAAATAATCTAAATGAATTTTAATATTTTTTTGTATAATTAATAAAATAAAAGAAAGAAGGATTAGTAATGATTACAACAAAAAGTGAAAGCTTTTTAAATATTCTTAAAGAAAGTATGATTGATAAAAATCACTTTTTTAAAAATATTAAGTTTCCTTATCATGGTATATTACGCTTTAATGAAATTAAGAAACAACTAATTTTATTTAATGAAAATGATAATAATATTAATTGTACATTATTATTTTTTAATATTGATGATGTAAAAGATGTCACTTATCTTAATCAAGAAGAAGTAATTTCTTATATTAATCAAGAATATGTGCCAGAATTATTAAAAAAGTTATTTATTAAAGAATCTAGCATTAAATATAACGCAATCATATCAACATCTGATATAGATCAAATGTTTTCATATTTGGGCTATTGGTTTTCTAAGAAATTGTTTTCTAATTTGATGGATCATTATATTCAAATTGCATTACAAAATAATGATGATTTTGATTTCTCAAATGATTTTGAAATAAAAAGCTCTAATGAACAAAATATTATATTTAATTATCTTAAAAAAAATAAGATAAAGAATGTACAACCTCTTGATATATATGTGATAAGTATTTTTATAACAAAATATATTTCTGAACTAGATACTGAAAATAAAGTTAAAAATAATATAAATGAAAATTTTATATATAACATTCAGTTTTTATTTTCATATCTAAAAAACAATCAACGATATTCTTATATATATCAATATTTATTAGATAAAATTGAAATGTATCAATTTAATATTTTTCAAGACGTATTTTATTCTTTTTTTGAAAAAAAGAACCTGAATCGTATTTTGATCGGAAAAGATTTATTCTCTAATCAATTTATTGAAGAATATGCTGATAAAAATTTACTATCAAAGTATTTCCCTAATTTATTTGAAGCAAATAATACATTCTTACTTAAATTATTAAAGGCAAGTTATGTACATTCAGAACAAATTAAAAAATATAACAATAAAATTGTTATTTTTACAAAAGCTTTTGTTATTGATGAAAATAATAAAATTGTAAATGTCCAAAGAAAAGAGTAAACTGTTAAATTTACTCTTTTTATTTTTTAATACAATTAAGCTATTATAAATATGAATAAAAGAAATGATGAGGTAAAAAAAATGAATAATAATATTGTAATAAATCAAGTGCTTGGTATTAATAATGGTTTGTATACTAAAGGACAAAAAATGGTTAAAAGTATAGATTATATGCCTGAATTGAAAGTAATAAGGATTCTATATACTAATAATAATGTAAGATACATACCATTAAATTCAATTATATATATGGAAAATGTTAAAGGTTAATAAAATGGCTTATCAAATTAATATTAAAAATTCTATTAAATTAACAAAAATAATAGATATTAACCATGAAATATATTCAACAATTAAATTTACTAAAGATGCTACATTTGTTGATTCTTTAGAAATTATTCAAGATTTAAATGTAGTTAAAATAGTTATGTTCACAAATAAAAAGGATATGTACAATAACAATAAACATATGAAATCTAGTATATATATTCCTTTAAATCAAATTAAATATATGGAAAATAAAGAGTATATTGATTAATTTCTATGGTATAATGTACATAGTTAAAAGAAAGAAAGGAATGTTGGATATGATACCAATAAATAAAAACAAGTTTACTGATATATTAAAAAAATTTACTTATGAAAAACAAGATGTCTTATTTAAAAACTTAAAGATTCCTTTTTCAAGTTCATTATACTTTAATGATTTAACAGGTGAATTAAGTACTAAAAGAACAGATGTGCCTTATCAAACAGAAATATCTAGTTTTAGATTTTTTAATTCTAAACAAGATATTTCTGATCAAATAACAAAGTTTTTACAAAATTTTTATAATATGGTTTTAACCAAAAATGATTATAAATATAATTTTTCAAATGAATATGATGGATATTCTGTGTTAGCCAAAGAAGAAATGTCTAATGACAATAGTTTTGAGCATGTTAACCCTTATGGCTTAAATTATCAAAGTTATGAAGATTATTTCTTAAATAATAAAAGAGGTAATGATTATCCTTCAGAAACTGCTATTATATATACACTATTAACATATGATCAAACACCAAAAATTGAGACATTAAAGAAAGTTTTTCATAAAGCCATACGTAATATAGAAAATCAAACTGATGAAACTCCAAGTATAATAACAGCTTATATGCATGAATTTTTAATTAATAAAAAAAATAAAACATTATTAAGTGAATTAATTCAATTATATGATAATGATCAAATTGTAAAAAAGTATATTGATATATATGCACAGTATAACCCTTATCATAATGAGGACAAAGCGAACTTAAATCATCAAAAGCAAGCACAAGTGTTTTGGCGTGAAATTATTACTAAAAAGGATTTACTTCTTATAGAAACAGATTTAGATTCAGTTACTAAATATAAAAACACTGAAAATATTATTGATCAATATACGTATCTATTACGTATCAGCAATATTAACGTTTTTAATGATTATTATGGAAATAAGCAGTTGGTTGATTATTTAAAAGATATGGATTTGATTGCCATGTTAAAACCAGAATTTATAGCTGTAAAAAACTTGTATGATTTCTATAGAAATCTAATGAAAAATAATTTTAATTTAAATCAATCTTATGAAAATATTAAAGAGGTTTATTTTTATTTAAAAAAATTAAATAAAGAACAAAAGTTAGTTATCATTCCTAATGATTATGAAACACTTAAAAAATCAAAATCAATCTACTTAATATAAAAAAGATGTACATCAATGTACATCTTTTTCTTCTGAAATAATTTGATCAACCGTATTTTCCATTTTGACAATAGAATCTAATGGAACTAAAGGACTTTCACTTTGCAGTAAAATAGCATCATTGTTAGATATCCCTGCTTCTTTTGCTAAATCTTTGGTCCCGTATCCTAAAAAAGAAGATTCAAACATTTTGTGTGAGAGTTCTACTACTCTATTTTTAAGTTCTTGTTTATTTCCTTTTTCCATTAATTTTCTCCGTTATCTAACAAAATATGTTTGTTCTTTAATTGTTAAAGAGTAAAATGCTAATATTACAATTAAAATAATAATAAATATCAGTAAAATGATTAGCTTATTATTATTTTTCATTTCTATCACCTCGTTATTGATCAATTGCTATGCATATAATGGTTTTACCATCTGGAAGATATTTTTCAAAATCATACGTATATGTACGCTTTAGTACACCTTTTTCTTCTTCTTGCCATATTTTCTTCCAAGTATTTACAATACCATTTTTATCATTAGGATCAACCTCAAATTTCTTATAAATATGACTAATAGGGATGTAAAAATTACTATCATCTGGACTTTCATAGCCAATACTTACTGTATAATCCCCATGATAATCAGAAACATAATTATGATATATAACTAAAAGTGGTTTATCCATTTTATCTTTTGGTGCTTTTTGCCAAAGAGATTGAAACTTTTTTGTCATATTTTCATCATTGAAATTATTTGTAACTTTTGAATCCAAGATTTTTATTTTCATATTTTATATCCTCGTTTCTTTATACTATATATATTATAGCATAATTATATACATCATGATATAATACAATTAAAACATAATTAATTAACTTTAGAGGTATACATGTCAAAAGAGTACATTGTTAATAATGGTTCATCAAATTTAAAGATATTAAAAGAAGATACAAAAATAATTACTATCAATAAAGATGTCACTATTTACAATCAAATTATTACTTATCCACACCAATATAGAGTTTCAATAATTAATAATGTTCCTGTATTAGATAAATTACTTGAACATCAAAATTTAATTAAAGGCTATCAAATATATGCAAAAAATAATGGTATATTTACAATGAATGAAATTAGACAATTAAAAAAGGATTTGGGACATATTAATAATAAAAAGTTATCTGAATTATCAAATATTCAATTATCTAAAATAAAAGAATATGTTAATGGCACTATAATTTCAAAAGAAGATGATCTTATTCTTAAAAAATTAAAGAAACATTTTTTATCTTAAAAAATAAAAGCCCTAATTAAGGCTTTTTTTTATTATCTTTATTGTTTAATATATTTATTACTAAAATGATGTAAATATATCATTCAAATTCATATAATAGCCATCTTAAAATATAATAAATGGCAAATAATCATCATATTTAATTTCTTGTTTTGGTTTTAAAATTATTTTTCCATTAATAATATTTTCTTCAATTTCATTCATTTTTATTTCTAATGTATTTAAAATATCTAATAATTCTGTATTTGAAATAATTTGATTATATGACCTCTTTTTTAATTCTAATTCTAGTTCTGATGGGCTTTCTACTGAACATAAGTTACCAGAATTTAATAGCTCACTTGCATATCTAAAACATTTTAATGTTTGTACTATATCCTTAACTAATTTAAAATTACTTAAACTATTCTTTTCAAGATATTTTTTTGAATTAATTAATTTAGAAAAAACTGCATTTAAAAAGTTACGTTGATCACTAGATAATAAGTTACGTTGATAATCATCTGAATATAATTCATTTGCTATTTTTAAAAAATCATTATGTACATAAATAGGCTTTTTGTAAAATATTTCTACTGTATTAGGAGTCGGCTTAATTAACAATCGAGCCAATTGTGTACCAGAATATATTTTAGTATTTATTTCTCTATCAAAAGGAGTTTTAAAATCTTTTGTTTGCCTATTTAAACCACCAGTAATAATATGCTGCGCACTTTCTCTAATAATGACAATCAAATCAAAATCAGTATCAGTATCACGGACATTTAGATTATTTAATCTAGAACCAGTCAAATAAATAGCCAAAACATTTGGTATTTCATTTTTAGTCGATTGAATGATGTCATTTAATTCTTCTTTTGTCATAGACATGCCTCTTTTTCTTTTAATATATAAGTATAATTATACATTTCTTAAAAAATAAAAGCAATGGTTTTATATATAATAATTAGCTATATTAATCTAATTAAGGTATAATGAATATATATAAATTCAATTGAAAGGAGTTTGTATATGGAAATTTTATTTAGAACAAATAAAAACATCATGGGGATTGAATATAATGAAAAATTAAATTGCTATGAATTTATTTACATGTTACGTGATCAATTATTAGAAAAAAATGATAAAAATATTTTAATTAAAGAATATATTACTGGCGTTGTTTCAAAAGATAATAAAAATAGATTGTTAAATAATAATTTAAGTGTACTACAATTCATTCAAAATTCTTATCACAAAAAACGAATTATTGAAATAAATTGTAAAAAAACTTACGTAGAAGATATAAAATATATTAATAATCAATTAAGTATGCTACCAACAAATGAAATATATTTCAAAGATTTGTTAAAATGAATATAAAAATTAAGGAAAGGAAATAAATGGTGAGAGATAATAGTATGTTTGTAAGCCCATTATTACTGGTTTCAGCTTTAATAATAGTTTCATTTAATTACCTTTTTCGTGATTATGAAGAAAATGATGAAGATGTTTTTGATAAAAATGGTAAATTAATAAAAACCAATAGAAAAAAGAGTCTTGTTAAAAGAGAGAAAAAAGAAAATCGTAAATTAATGCGTGATATTAAAAAATATGAAAGAGATTCAGAAAAATTCCATACTGCTGGTATAGAGTTTATTAAATCTATTGTTTTTGAAAATCAGATAAGTTCTGAGTTAATGTTACAATCTGAATTGAGAAATCCAGGTATTAAAAGATATTATGATTATGCATTTTCTCTTAATCCAATAAAGAGAAGATATGTTTCTTATATTATATTAGAAAAAAGGGACAACGACATGTACATTTTATCCAATATATACTTAGAAATAAAAAATAATCAGGTTGTCTTTTTCAAGAAAAAATTAATATTAAGATTTAAAGAGTTTTCTAGAGAATCACTTAAAGATATTCAAAAGTGGTACAATATAAAGAAATCTTCAGATGTTAATTTTGTTATTAATGAACAACAAAAAGTAGCTAAGATCATTAACTTTTTAACTGAAAACTTAGATAAAAGTAGCTATTTTAATGAAACAACTTTAATGATTGCGTATTTAAACACTTTATTAGAAAAAGATGTACAGAATAATATATCATTATCTAAATCTATATCAGAAAAGAGTGATAAATACAATCAACAATTCGTAAAAACCGATGCTCATAAAATTGTTGAAGAAATAATTGAATAATAATATTATAAAAAATGCTATAATAATAAAAAGTGTTATTTTTGTAAAACTAATGTAATGATTAGTTAACAAATTGATATTTCTTATTTATAGCATTTTTTGTTTTAAAATAAGAAAATAAATATTGAGGGAGAATTAATGGAAAAATCAAATAAATGGAAACTTGGTAAATATGGTAAATATTTAGTGAGTTTTTCAACATTGGCAATTATTAGTCTGAATTCTTTTACGCATAGAATTAATGCTGAATTAAATTCAAGTGATATTAAAACGAATTGGGTGGCGAACAGTAGCGATCAAATAAAAAGTGCAATTGCTTCTCAAAATAAAGAAAATAATTTAGATAGTTATGTTGTTCAATGGGGCGATACATTAGATAAAATTTCTGAAACAACTGGTATTAGTACTGATGAGTTAACTAAGCGTTATAAAATTACAGATAAAAACTTGATTTTTGCTGGAGTAACATTAGATCAACAATATACGTTAAGTCAACTATATACTACTGCAAGCGGTTCAAATACCACTACTAAAAATTTAGGCACATCAGTGGCACAAACGAATACAAACAGTACAGCAACACCAGCAGAAACTACTAATTCTAATGCTGGTGATTCAACTACTAATTCTGAAAAGGCAGACACGTCAACAGAACAAACTGATACAAACAGTACAGCAAAACCAACAGAAACTACTAATTCTAATGCTAGTGATTCAACTACTAATTCTGAAAAGGCAGATACGCCAACAGAACAAACTGATACAAACAGTACAGCAAAACCAACAGAAACTACTAATTCTAATGCTAGTGATTCAACTACT